>QANX01008186.1:34791-124409 GCA_003254975.1 Ochetophila trinervis | reverse complement strand
ATATATATATATGTGAATTTGCTATAAAACATACATATTGGGCTCCATAACCTCCCCAACAAAGATATTTTTATTTCTTTTTTTCTTAATTTTTTTTTTTAAAAAAATTCGCTTTGGATTTTATAGCATTTAGAACTATTGGGTTAAAAAAAAATTGCTATACAAAACACAATAATAAGATATGTTTTGGTATTTTAATCATATTTTTTTGGTTATTTTTGTTTTTTTGGTAGATTTTTAAAATTTATAGCATCTAGAAGTATTTGGTAAAAGTAGAACTAAAAAAAAAATTCAAGAAAAAAAATCATCTGTTGGGCTCTATAAGCTCCCCGACATATGAGTTTTATAGCAAAATCCGCCTTAAGTATTTTCGATCTCTATAAAATATTCAAGTTTATTTCTCATATTCTTCATTATTTATCTTCCTAATTTTGTTTGTTTGCTTTGTTCACTTCATATTCGAACAATAAGACCTTCGTCCAAACAATAAAACCTGAGGTGTGGCATGAGCAGAGGGGCATGAGAGGATAGAAATTTATGGAGCAATATAACCAGAGGTAAGTAGGTTTATATTTAAGTATGTTAGAATAGCAACATGGGGAGGTTATTCAGATCAAACTCTTTTAGCTCTAGAACTAGTACAAGTTCTAGAATCTTAGTGAAATACCTGATGTAGTCAATGAAGAACATTATAATTACAATGAAGTAAAAGATGAACATCTAGACTTCCATAAATGGAACATACCCCCAGTTAACCATAATGAAATTTACCATAAACAGACTTGGTCATTAGCATAATTTAAAAGTGAAACACATATAAAGACTGTAGAAAAAACATATGCAATTAGTAAAGAACATGAAACATGTCAAGTTATTCGATAAAAACATGATTAAAAAATATAGAAGAGATGGATATAACTTTCTACATATATGATTAGTTCAAATAGGAGTCAAACCATTAACAAAAATTGGATTAAATGCTTAAATACTTTTATGTCTTAGAGATGTTAGATTCATTCAGTTTAATGATAGTGTCTTAGGAATAATTAAAACCAGTTTATGTAACGAACCAGCCCATTTTAATTGTTATTCTGATTTCACAGTAAGCTTAACAGGCCTTCATATACTAAATTTTTTAACCTTAAATATAAAAACAAATGGTTATGATATATTAGAAGGAACACAACCTCTAGCTTTAATAGATAGAATAAATTACAAGGTGTCAGGAATAAACAAGAATTTTAAAGCAAAGGAAAATACAAGTAAAGGACAAACAATATTAATCCAAAGTAATTATAGAAATACTAAAATTAACATACCAAGAGCTGTACAATGGATTGATATAACACTTCCTTCAGAATGGACATTAACAAATGAACAACCAGCCAAATCAATACAAAACACCTTAGACAATAATGATTACATACAACAATACCTGGATAGAACTGTAAAAATAACTTTTGACTCAACAACTAGACAATCCGCATCTTCCTCTAGAATATCTTTTAGTCACACCCACATGATTGAGTTGATAACAACTGGAAACACATTAAGAAGAGACCAAGACTTAGATAAAGAATTACACAAATTAAAAATTAGAGAATTCGAAGAAGAAATTAAAAAACTAAAATTAAAATCAGTTCAAACCACAGCTCAAGTCACCCATCCAATTTATAGAGAGGAAAATGAAGGTCATTCATCACCTACAGAATCAGACTTTATTGATCCAAGATTAAATACGATATTAGTAAACCATTCGAACTTAATTGGGAAAAACTTAATACAGAAATGATGTCAGAATCAAATCATATAAGATTAACAAACTATAAAAAAACAATATGAAAGATCTGAAAAAGAAAAGATTTGGCAAAATTGGAAAAAATTAATAATACAACTAAAAATAGATATACCATTCTTTGAATTTTTAGAAAAACATTATGAAAATATTAAATCCCTCGTTGTCTTAAACAAAGAAAAATGGATAAAAATAGATAAAACAATAATTGTATCAACTATACCACCCCCAGAAGAAATTATAATCACTTATCAAAATACATCAATAATTGCATCTCTATTTAAAATATCTAAAGAAAAACAAGAACAATCAAAAGAAATAAAAAAGATAATCGAACAAAATAATTATACTAATCAAAGTCTAATCCCAATAGGAAAGCAATTAGGAAACTTGCAAATAAAAGAAAGTAATAATCCTCAAAATTACAATTAAAATAGACCAACAACCTTTAAGGAAATTCCCCAGTTTAGAAGACAAGCCTTTAATAAAAAAAATAGATCAACTTATTCAACAAACAAATCAAGAATCAACTTCTTCAATATCAGTAATACATGATGATCCCCATAAATCTAGTGAATCTGAATTTGATAAATCACAACGAAATATAAAAAGAATAAAGAAGAAAGACATGAAACCTTCCAAAGATTAGACACCAAAACCACTACTTATAGATATACATGAAACATCAAATATAAACCAATTTTCAGTATCCCCAGATAAACTTTATGAATGGAATAATGATAATCTTTCAGAGCAAGAAATTTTAGATAAACTAAGTCTTGTAACACCCTGTACCAAGAAAATATAGTAAAATTTTCAAGTTTGACCATGAGAGGCTCGGGGTTGACTTTTTGTGTGGGTATGTGTTGGCTTTGACTAAGGTACCGTTGCGTAGAGCTAGTCGATACGAGTTTGTAGACTAGTAGTACGCTCAATTCCAAGTTAAGACCGAGAAGTTATGGCTGAAATAACGTGAAGGGCATTTTGGTAATTTTTTGTGGCAGGGTGAAAATTACTATTTTGCCCCTGCCTTTATTTGTAAAATGTCCAGAAGGGTCTGGAAGGCACGCACGCTGCCCCCCCCGATTTCCTTCTCTCTCCTCCCGTCACCATGCCCGTCGGATTTTCGCCGGAATTGGCCTGTTTCCGGTGCCGATCAGCTGTGCCACCGCCTGGGCTTGGAAGCCCACTTGCCCGGCCACCTTCCCCTGCCGGCGGCAGTCCGTGAAGTAGCTCAGATCACCGAAAATCGAGCTCAAACCGGTTAGTGGGAAAATTTGAGATCGCCGGATTCCGGCGAGGCTAGGCCGCACCACTACCCGGAAAAGGTAGCCCGCGCCTCCTACGTCATTTTCCCATCAATCCCTGACCTTGGAAACCCCAGAATTCACCGGAAAATGCGGAGGAACCGGCGGACCTACGGCACCTCTGGTCGCCGGATTCCGGCGGTTTCTGGCGATGAATTTGGTCTGGTCCCCCTCTTTTGGACCTCCCAAAGCTAATTCCGATGTCCGTTTATCTCGAAACTCCCTCGTGTGGATGGTACGATTAAAGGATGCTCGGCCGCCACTTCCTGGCCACTTTCCGGCCACCACCGGCGGCGGTTGGACGAGGTAAGTTCTCGGTTGCATTCTACTGGTTACGAGCTTTGTGTCGATATATAATTCGGGTATTATAGATAGATATTGAGAATTACCCGGTTTCAAACGGTGTTATTAATAACGGTTAAATAGGAATTGTAGACAATCGGTGATACAAATGTATATATTTGTGTTTTGGTGGTTGCTGTGGAACGCATTGACATGCCGAGAGTTTATTACAGGATGTGAGAGTGTGACCGAGTTTCTTGAGCATGGAAATGGTTACGGGGTATATTGTATATTTAGTTGTTATGAGTGAGAGTTGTGGGTTTGTCGGTTAAGAGTTGATTTTGGTCGTGTATGCGAGCTTGATTATATTGAATTAATTGTCGTTGACTGTTTGAGAGCCGATTTGGTTTTATGGAAATAATTGTGAATTTGATTGGGTGATTTGAAATTCGGGAATAGTGAGAAATATTACGGAATATATTGCATAGTTAAATCGTGTGTTAATCACTATGTGGATTCGATTGCGTAGAATTGATTATGTTGTGGATAGATTATTATATTAATTATGAAATGGGTGGGTGATTAATTACGTTGAATTGTTGTGTATGTGAGTTTTGGTTATGAATAAATGTATGGATTTGATTGTGTGGACGAGAATTGCTTGGCGAGGAATTATGCCGTCAAACTGCGGATATTATTGTTTGTTAGGATGTTGGAAAGGCGATAATGGATTTAAGAGTGGCCAAATTTGATAAATGAGATATTTGTATAAAAAATAAAATAAAATAAAATTTGAGTGTGATTATCAGTAGCATATTCCGGCATAAATTTACTTTTGGAATTACAGGTTGCTTGATCTCTATTTAAATAGGGTATGTAGGCAGCTCGGTTTATTTTAGACTGAGTCCAGCTACATAGAATTTTACAGTTAATGTATTTTTTATTTGAGGGCTGAGTCATCCTCTGAGTTGTGATTATTGTGGAAAATGTGTGCTGGTAGAATGAATACTGTTTAGGAACGCTTTTCCTTGCAGGTTATAGACTATTTGCTTTGGGGAGTGTTAGAAAACAGCCGAAATACTGCCGAAATTTCTAATAAAATTTTTGGTAGTAGAGAAAACCTTTCGGTCTGTTGGGTTTTTTTTTTTTTTTTCAATTTGAAAAAGTGACTTATCGGACTTTAATGACTGCTTGTGGCTTAATTGAAACATTAAGTCAAGCAGGCAGGATCCAGTAGGGTTGGGTCATGTCAACATGTCAATGACATCCAATTGTTATTTTAAAAACTACAGTATAACACAATCAGAAATGGTAGTGGTGGACTAACCATGGATTAGAAAAAAACATTTTCCCTCCCAATTCCAAGAATTATATACATATTTTACTCAAAAATACCAACCTAGTCAACAAGAAAGGAAATTTATGGGAACCCTCATTTTTATGTCCAAATATAAAATCCCATGGATATTCAAATGGAAATATGGATTGGAAGATGACATAGTTTACCATATTCATCAAGTCAAGTGGTGGGATAAATTCAATAGTGAAAGAATTGAAGCTCAAGTTATCAAAGAATTCCTTAAAGAACCTCAACAAACAGAATGACCAGTCATATCAGCAGGATCACAGTCAAAAAAAGAATTGTTACAATTAGCAAAACAATTAATGGATCAAGTCTCAAGGCTTCAAGACTCTGATGAAGAATCAAAAGCATCATCTAGTCAACCTAAAGGACAAAACAAAGAAGAAAATAAATTATGTTGGGCAGACTTTGAAGATAGCCACGATCCCTTCGATTATGGAACTCTGGACCTTGGCAACAACTAGTCACCTCCAATAAAAGCAGATTCCCCATCAGTCACCGAAAAGCAAAAGTAAAAGTAGATTCCCCATCTACAGCAACCAGAAGCTTCATCTATAAAAACCTACATTCAGAAGGAATTCACATCGGCAATTTTTCCTTTACAATCTAGGAGAAATCCGAGAGAGTCAATTTGTAATTTTCATGTTTAATGTTTTCAGTTTTATGTAAGTTCATCAATCATATTTACCAAACTTTTCATGTAATATTCAAATATTTTTATAAATATTCTCGCATTTAAGTTAAGTATATAGGATGGAAACTATTAGTTGCGTACTACTGATGCAAAGGAGATTTTAATCTCATATTTATGGTGTAACAAAGACACGTACTTAATCTTTCTTCCTTACTTTCAAGATTGGTATTAGTATATATATAGAAAAATTCTAGAATAATGATATTTTTATTTTATTAAAATAAATATTATCATTGAAAATATATTTTTAGTGACAAATATGAAAATATTATCATTGATAGTTTATTTTTAGTAACAATATTTTTAGATTTGTCACTAAAAATATATTTTTAGTGACAATCTTTATTTTAATAAAATGACAATTAATATCCACTAAAACACCAAAACATATCCTATTGTTATGTTTTGTATAACAATTTTTTTTTTAATCCAATAGTTCTAAATGCTATAGACTCCAAAGGCAAAAATTTTAAAAAAAAAATCAAGAAAAAAACAAATAAAAATGTCTTTGTTAGGGAGCTTATGGAGTCTATGGAGCCCAATATGTATGTTTTATAGCAAATTTCTATATATATAATATTTTTAGCTATAAAAGTTTTGACTTTTAATTTGTAATTAAAAATAAAATTTGTATATATATATTTTCATGTCTTTAATTAAGTTTCTTAAAAAACAAAATACATTTTTGTATTAATTGAAAAAATCAGTTAATAGGGGGTGTGATTGCAAACTATGCAAGTCAGTGTGCGTCAGAGTCTGCATCAGTGTCAGTTTTTCCATATGTGCAAAAATACTATAATACCCTTATCTCGTCAATTTTAACAGAAAAAAACAAACGGAATGGAGGGGAATGTAATTTAAGCAAACCTCAGAGATTTAAATGTCATTTAGAGAAACTTCAGGGTAGGATAATATAATATACCCTTATTATTATATTTTGACGGCTCGAGTGCGAGTTGAGTAATGCGTGAAGCAGCAAAAAAATCAAGAAAAAAACAAATAAAAATGTCTTTGTTAGGGAGCTTATGGAGTCTATGGAGCCCAATATGTATGTTTTATAGCAAATTTCTATATATATAATATTTTTAGCTATAAAAGTTTTGACTTTTAATTTGTAATTAAAAATAAAATTTGTATATATATATTTTCATGTCTTTAATTAAGTTTCTTAAAAAACAAAATACATTTTTGTATTAATTGAAAAAATCAGTTAATAGGGGGTGTGATTGCAAACTATGCAAGTCAGTGTGCGTCAGAGTCTGCATCAGTGTCAGTTTTTCCATATGTGCAAAAATACTATAATACCCTTATCTCGTCAATTTTAACAGAAAAAAACAAACGGAATGGAGGGGAATGTAATTTAAGCAAACCTCAGAGATTTAAATGTCATTTAGGGAAACTTCAGGGTAGGAGAATATAATATACCCTTATTATTATATTTTGACGGCTCGAGTGCGAGTTGAGTCATGCGTGAAGCAGCTTGTCCAGTCCCGCCGTGAAAGAGTCATAGATGACCAAATGAAGCTTGTGGAAGTCAAAGTCAGAAGAAAGAGAAGGTGTCGTTGTGGAGTAGACGATTGAGAACAAAGAATTGGGAGAAAAGTCGCTACATAATGTTCAAGTTCATAAATTAAGAGCTTTCTAATTGTTAAGGTGTTTATCAGTTTGAAACCAATATATTTTGGAAATAACAAATTGATCTAATTAATAATCGGTTTTATTTTTTCAATCCGATTTGATTCGATCTATACATCAAATCCAATCCAATCGATTTGGCTTTAACTTTTATTTATTTTTTTAGACTTTTGAATATTTAACATTTGAGCTATTTTTTGTGTCAAAAATTTATTTGGCTTAAACATTGTTTTAAAATTTACATTTTTTTTTCAAAACCTAACACATAAATGATTAAAAAAATAATAGGACAAGTAAACATATTATACTAAAACAAAACAAAATAAAATTACTGCACTAATACAGTAATATAGTAATTTAACTCCAAATTTAAGCTAATACAACAAAGCCTACATACTAGTAATATTAAACTAATTGTCATATTTTTTGTAAAATAATAGTAGGACAAGGTGCTTGGGGTAGCAGGGTTTGCCTGTGGGGCTACCTGGAAAAAAAAATGCTGGATCGGTTTTTAATGTAAAAAACCGAACCGAACCGACTATCGGTTTTGAATTTTTAAAATTGATTAAATCCAATTACATTAAAATAACCGATCCAAACAAGTTGGATTGGATCAGTTGGTTCAATCGGTTAGTCGGTTTTTTTGCACACCTTTATTACTGACTAGGAGGTAAAAAAGAAAGAAAAGCAGAAGAAATTTGGTCCACATAATGAGATTCATCAACTGGGTTTAACTTGGTTTTGTTGTTGTGTTGGGTGATCTCAAAGTGCTTGAAGGATATCAATGGCGGAGAAATGGAAAAAGGACAGAAAAATTAAACGGAGACGTTTTAAATTTCTATTTTTTATTTTATTTTTTTTTACTTTTGGCAATTGAAAAAATGAAAAGAAAATAAAATTTTGAGGAGTCATGACACATTTAACAGATACTCTAAAATTTTAATCTTAATTGAACTAAAATATAACTTTTTGTTCAACATATAGTATTAAGTGTTAAANTTGGAAGTATCTGAACAATATCAAATGTTACATGTAAATACTTAAATATTTATTTATTTATTTGCATTTTAATACCAAACTGACAAAAACATCTCACTGTTACTGTTACTACTGGATCGATTTCTATCAAAAATCTTGTAACAATCCATATTATTTGGATAATAAGTAAATAACTTTTTAATTTATTTAAAATAAATAATATATTAAATATAAAATTGAATTCAGAATAAAAATTTACATTATATTATCTTATTTTATCATTATTTTAAATATTAAATTATTAATTTTTTATTTTAAAAGTTAAAAAAATAAGTTTTTTTCCTCTTGGCACTTCATCTTCTTGCTCTCCCATAGGACACACAGTTTTTTTTCCCTTATGCGCAACACCAGCTACTGCCATCACTATGCAACTCTTCTATTTTCTATCAATTAAATACTCCATGTACAGTACCTACACCAAATTGAAGCTCACAATCCATAAAATCCTTCTTCATAACCTTTCGCCATAAAATTGCCAAAAACTGCTACAAAATGTGTAAAATTCAGCGACCCACCACCTGTTTAGATATTTGTTTTCCACGAGATCAGTCAAAATTGAACCTCCTCTCCCTCTAGTTCATCCCCCTGAGTCTATTTATGATCATTGCAACCCAATTTTAAAGGTTATGGTTGGATTCACATATAGTTTTTCATTTTGGTTTGATAGGCTCGACAGTTTTGGGTAGTTTTATAGCAAGACTAGCAAAGGATTTCTAGAGTTGTGGACTTTGATTTGGTATGGGTAATATGGGATAAATGATCGAAAAAGAAAAAAAATTTACAATGAAGGTGGTTAGTAGGGTCGCAGGTCGCATGAGTGAAGAAGAATATGAAATGCCAAGAGAGAGAAAGCCCATTTTTTTAACTTTTAAAACCAAAAAAAAATTAATAATTACCTTTAAGCGATTCACTTTTTTTTACTAGGTTTTCTTTATTAAAAAATTAAATTAAATTAAATATTCTTAATTAAAATTTGTCACATAAGTTGTGGTTTCTCTGGTGATGATCAAACAGTGATGGCAAATAGCACAACCGTTATGCCACATCACTATCTATAACATGGGCTAATAGCCTACTAGATCATTATTATTATTATTATTATTATTATTATTATTATTATTATTATTATTATTATTATATACACACACACTTACATATAGTTATACTATTGTAAAATATATCTGGCAGTTTTAAGATGTAGACCATCAATAAAAGTAGTTATCAGTGAAGCATTGTCACTGTTTTTTATTAATAGTGAACTATTAATAACAGTCTGCATTTGAAAACTATTAGTGATACTTTACAATAATCTGAATGTATATACATACACACACATACATGTATAGAGTTAAGTTCACGTTAGGTCTACCTCATAGTTTTAGCATCATGCCTTTATTTATTTTTAAGTATCAGCTACAAAAACAATCTAACAAATTATGACGGTACAACTATCAAATCGATTTGATGTGTGTCTAATTGTATATATACTCATATGTAGGGGTGTATACGAGTTGGGTTGGCCGGGTTTTAAAAAAAAATCAATCTAACCTATAGAGCTCGAGTTTTTAAATTGTAACTCAACCAAACCTGAAAAAGGTAATAAACCCAATCCAACCCAACCCATAGAGTGCTGGTTGGGTTGATCAGGTTGGTTGAGTTAATTCATCTTTAAAATGCCCTAAACATATATAAAAATACAAATACCAAAAGCAAAAACACAAATACAAAATACCCTAAACATATATAAAAACACAAATACCAAAAGCAAAAACACAAATACCAAATACCCTAAACATATATAAAAACACAAATACCAGGATATAATTAGTTACTTCGTTTGCAAATACCATAACACATTTCAAACACAAATACCAAAACACATTTCAAACATCAGTCAGCTACTCCATAAAACTAGCTACTTTGTTTGCAACACTATCCCATTATCAATAACTTTACAAATCAAGCAATTGTACAACACAACTGTCTCACTCACTCCACCCATACTGAGACAGTCCTATTATGGTATTCAATTATTGTATTTTGTAACAGAACAACATGCACATCAATTTTTTTTTTTCGTTTCTTTATTTCCAAAAGAAGAAAAAACATACTGCAGAGGAGAGGAGGCGGCGCTAAAGCTGGAGCTGGCGAAGCAAACTGCAGAGGAGGGCAGGCCAGTCGGGGTCTCAGGGACTTGGAAATCACTTGGGAGAGAGGGGCGGGGTAGTTGGGATGCATTCAGGCTGGGGGCTGAAGCTAAAAGGGGGTGGTGCTGGAGCTGGAGCTGGCGGAGCAGAAGGGGGGTGGGGGCTGGAGCTAAAGGGGCGGGGCTGTTGAGGTCTCGGGGACTTAGGAATCACTTGGGAGAGAGGGGCGGTGCAGTCGGGATTCACTCGGGCTAAGGGTTGGAGCTGAGAGGGGGGGACGGCGCTGGAGCTAGAGTTGGCGGAGCAGTGGGGGGACGGGGGCTAGAGCTGGCGATGCAGACTGGTGACTACACATGAGACTCTCAGGGATTTGGGATTCAACTTGGAAAGGGGAAGGGGCTACGGGCATATTATTAGGGCAAATGGGTTTTTTGTTTTTTGTTTTTAATATGGTTACGGGTCGGGTCGGGTCCATCGGTTTTTTATTATCCAACCTGAAACCCAACCCGATAACAATGGGTTACAAATCATCCAACCCAAATATTTGAGTTTTTAAGTGAGTTGGGTTCGTTTGGGTTGGGTCGGACTGATGAATTTTTGTACACCTTTACGCATATACACAAAAAATTAATATGCAAGAGACTCAACGAGGACATTATAACAAAGCTATTTGACAAACCACATTATCTAAATAATATCACATCAGTTAAATATTTTTTATTTTTTAAATAAATCCTAAATAGGGAAGTAATAACTTATAACATTAGCATGAGACTTACCAATAATTATTATGAAGAGTTTATTAGAATTGTCAAACTTAGTTGAAATAACAATCCAAAAAAAAAATACCTGAATGAAATTATTTTTCTTATATATGAAAATTAACATAGATGATAGGAATTGTCACAAAGACATTTTTATTATAAGATTTTTTCTAAGTTTTTATCATATTAAAATCACATATATATATATATATATATAATCTCACTACAGTGGGCTTGCATGCTCATCATATAAATAAATAAAATATTAAATATAAAATTAACTTTAAAATAAATATATTTTTATATTTATTTTATTTTATAACCACTAAAAATACTAGTCTTACTATTTACATTATTTTATATTTATATTATTAACCACTAGTAGGTGAAAATAGTAAAATTTATATGTTACATTATCATCTTATAAACTAGATAGCTCCTTCAATTATTTCTTTATATATATATATATAAATTTTAAGGTATGAATATTTTTATTTTATGAGAATTAAGACTATCAAATTTGAAATTTTTTAATTAATAATTTAGTTTTAGTGATAATATTTTTAAATTAATTTATTATTGAAAATATATTATGAACGATGATTTTATTTTAATAAAATAAAAATATTTTTTTGTACAAAAATACTATATATGTATATATATAGGATGACGTATCTTGAACCTATAATTTCACGGTGTAGGGATGAGGAGCACATACTGGCCTGCCAACCTCATTTGACCGACAAGTTCATAGTTATCACAAAACTCTAGTCCTTTTTCTCCAATAATTTATTTTATTCTTTTATATATATTTATATTTGAAAAAAATTTCCTTTTCAATATTTGAAAACTGAAAAAGCGTGTATTAATATAAACGTGATGCCCCAAGCAACTAATGGACTGATGGGGATATTGTATGATCAGTTACGCTATTATCCAATTATATGCCGACCGAAAAACATTATCAATTCAATTTGCCTTTAAATCCTTGCATAAGAACATGGTTTTGTCCACCCTTCCCAGCAATTCTCTTTTGAGGTCACCTTCTTGCTTCACCTTTTACAAGCATATGCATCCCAATTAATCCAATTATGATTTTTGCATAGAAACTCAAGATATATTTTTTTTTGCTGGATAGAAACTCAAGATATTATAATGGCCATTATTTACATTTGCATTTTTTAGAGAACGCTTTCACCTGTAGCTAGCTTATATATACATATATAGGTAAGTTAATTTCTTTTTTTTATTTATATATTTTTGTATTGTTTATAAATTAATATTTTCAAAGACAAATATTATAATTGCATCAATGATTATTTTACAAACTAATATATATATATATATTCATTAATGAGAAATTTGATCGATTTTCAATATTTGAGAATATCAAGAGGAAAGTGCTTCCTTCAAAATAAGTCTCATTTTCATATTTCCTAATAAATTTGTTTTATATATATGTTATTTTCAGTGTCTTACAAATTACATCTATTTTTAAACAGTATTACTAGATTTACAAAAATATTATAAAATTTATTTACTAAATAACATGTTAGATGATGTGTCAATATTTAATTGGTTTAGTTTTTTTTTATTTGCTTATCAATTTAAAAGTTTATTTATCCATATTTACATTATATGATGAATATATCAATCAATAATATCTTTAAAAATCTTTATTTGATAAAGAAATTTGGTGAATATTTTACTATGTATTGCATTTTTTTTTAAATACTAAATTTTTAATTTCATTTAATCATGCTTTTGATGAAAAATAGGGAAAGCATAAACCAATATATTAAACGTAAACTTGAATATATATTAACTTGATACTTTACTTTCTATATCTTGATACATTAATTTATACATAGCAAGTAACTATATGATAATTACATAGTAATAAAAGAGAAATTGAAAAAACTATTTGATAATTATTTCTTTAGCTAGAGCTCTACAATTGACTAACTCTTTAAATATATGATCTTTATTTCCTATTTAGTTATCTTTTGCTGCATTGCTACCTAATCTACCAAATAGTGCTACATGACTCGAACACATGGCACAATATGTTGAGTTTGAGCTATCTGTTGAGGTGGAGCTACATAAGCTTATGCTACCTAATGAGCCGGAGCTGCTTATCTGAGCTGATGGTGCATTTGCAACTAGTGTAGATACTTCTTCAAACTGGCGAGTGGTACATGTTGAACTCTCAGTTTATCCTTGAACTCAAAGAAGGAAGACTGAGTAAGAGCCTTCGTAAACAGGTCTGCGACTTGCATACGAGTGGACAAATAACATGTGTTGATGTAACCAAATGCAACCTTTTCTTTGACAAAAGGGTAATCAATCTAGATATGTTTGGTATGAGAATGAAACACTGGATTGATTAAAAGATGCAAGGCTCCCATGTTATCACATAATAAATTGATTGGCTTGTCATATTGGAACCCAATATCTAGCAAAAGATAGGAGATCCATGTCAACTCAGCTGTGGTGGAGGCCATGGCTCTATATTCAACTTCAATGCTTGATAGAGCAATTGTTGGCTGTTTCTTAGAGGACTAGGAGATGCATTTGGCCCTAAAATATATACAATATCCTGTTGTACTTCGTCTGGAAAGGGGACAACCTACCCAATCAGCACCCGAACACCCTTTAAAAACTTTAGAGCTTTGAGTTAGAACCGTAATCCATGAGTCATTGTTCCTTTTAGGTAGCAAAGTATACGTTTTATTGCTTTCATATTTTCTTGGGTAGGAGCTTAAAAATGTTGACAAACTTGGTTGATAACATATTGGATACCAGTATTGTAATAGTAAGGTATTGGAGAACACCAACCAAGCTACAGTACGTAGTGGGATTGACTAAGTCATGATCATGTAGATGTGAGGTGACCTTTGTAGTAATTGGAGTAGCCATTAATGATGCTTCTAGCATTTTCGCTCGAGTAAGAATGTATCTGGTATATTTAGCTTGAGATAAAAACAAGCCACCTAGAAAATATCGGACCTCAATGCCAAAGAAAAATCTAAGATTCCCAAGATCTTTTAATGCAAAGTTAGAATCAAGCATGATAATAAGATGTTGAATCATACGAGAATTTGAACCTGTAACAATTATGTCATCGACACATATCAACAAAAGATGAGATTCATGGCGATATGTGAATAAAAAGGGATATGCCTTGCTACATTTGAAACCAAGTGTGAGCAAAGTCTGAGAAAGTCGATCAAACTAAGCACGAGGTACTTGCTTCAAACCATATAAGGATTTTTTGAGAAGACGGATGTGTTAAGGATATTTTGCATTAATGAAACTAGTTGCTTGCTCCATGTAAATAGTTTTCTTGAGGATACTATTTAAGAAAACATTCTTCACATCGAGTTGCCTAATCACCCAACCAGAAACTAGTGCAACATATAGGATTATTTGAATTGAAATTAGTTTTACAATAGGGCTGAAAGTCTTCATAATTGAGACCTTCAACTTTTGTACCATTGGCTACTAACTTGGCTTTCTAACGATCAATTGAGCCATCTTCTTTGTATTTGATGCGGTAAACACACTTCGATCTGACAACATTTCTAGTTGTTGGCCTTGGTACTAGGATCCATATGTGATTTTTGTGAACAACTTGAACTTTTTCAGTTATGGCAGCAAACCATTTTTTTTAAGAGCTGTGCCAATGGTTTTTGGAATAGGTTGGTTAGTAGCATGGTGAGTAGCAAGAAACTCATTTAATCTACTTGGATTTTGATAAAGTTGAGTGTGTATGAGCATAGGATGAGAATGTAAACTGTTAATAATTGGTGGTTGGTCAATTAAAACAATTGAGGTTATATCTAGTAGGTTGGTTGGATCTGAATGAGGAGAAGGAATAAAAGAGGACTTTTGGGAGTTTGCAGTGTGTTGTTGACTGGATGACTTAGAAGGGTTTTGAATTGTGATTGACTTGAACCAGTGTTTAGTGATGAATTTTGGTCATGGGTATTGATTGGGTCAGTTGTGTTTACTAATGTTGGTAATGGGTATCACATGGAGTACTTGTGAAACAAGGGATATCAAACAAAGTTGAAGATTGGTGATTGTGTACCTCAATTTCGTCTAGAAAAGTGTTCAACTAGGAAGTGGTTTTGGTTTCTGCATTCATTGAAAAAGACTTGTCTTATCCTTGGTACCATTCGTTAGTGTCCACATAAGTTGTTAGATGAAAATGATTTTGAGAAGAGCCATAAGATTCATTAGTAAATGGTAAACACTTTTCATCAAAGACAAAATGCCTTGATATGAAAATTTTGTTGGTACGAGGATCCAAACATTGATTGTCTTTAGGAGGGGGGCTATAGCCGATGAAGACACAAATGCCTTGATATGAAAACTTTGTTGGTCCGAGGATCCAAACACTGATTGTATTTAGGAGAGGGGGCTATAGCCGATGAAGACACATTGGGTAAGTTTTCTTCATGAACTTGTGATTTCCTTTTTTCCTGAGGTAGGGAAAACACCTACAACCCAAAGCTCACTAACCAAAATAATATGGTTTTCTGTGTTAGAGTTCAGCATATAGAGCTTTCATGTTTAAGCTGAATGAGGGTAACTGGTTAATCCAATAAATAATAGCTAGGAAACAGTCAACCCAATATTTGAGAGGAAGGGTAGCATGAAACATCATTGTTAGTGCAGTTTTGACTATACGTCGATTCTTCATCTTGGCAATCCCATTTTTCTGAAGAGTTTGTGGAAATGATTCATGGTGATCTATTCCTGAGTTGTATTGTGAACAAATTTGAAGTAAACTCTAATCCATTGTTACGTTGGAAAATTTTAATTTTTCTTGAAAACTCATTCTCCATGAGTTTTTGAAACTTTATTAATAGCTCATAAAAGTCATACTTTAATTTCAAAGATAAACCCAATAGTATTTACTATAGTCATCAATAAATACCACATAATACCAAAAACCTTGTTTTGATGTAATAGGAGATGGTCCTCATAAGTCACAATAAATTTTATTTAAAAGAATTGTCAAACTATTACTTGAACTAGGAAAAGACAATTTACAACTCTTGCCTAATTGACTACTTGTGAAAACATTGAAATCCTTTTTTTCTATCTTTTTTTAAACTAAGCAAAAATTGAGAATTCTGATGCCCAAGTCTTTGGTGCCACAAGCTAGAAGTTGTATGTCATTCTTTAGTTGCAAAGAGCGCTTCAAGTTTCTCATCATCTAGCTCGTAAAGATCTCCATGCCTAGACCCCTTGGTTAATATCCTGTGGTTAGGTTACTTGACACAAAAACTAGAAGAATTAAATTCCACACTGTAAGCATTATTAATGATTAGTTAACTAATGGATAACAAATTCTTTTTTGAGTTTAGATACAACCAAGACATTTTACAGTGATAAGTCCATTGTATTTGGATGAGGCGCCAATATGAGATATTTTCAATGAATTTTCATCTCCAACATACACAATATCGTGACCATTATAAAGTGCAAGAGAATGCAATATACCTTGATTATTTGTCATGTGCATAGTAGCACCTGAGTCAGCAAAGAAAGGAGTTTGTTTTATCTCGGTGAACACAATATTAGCTTTTGGTCATTTGTCTTGATCCTTTATGTAATCATACAAGTTCCAATGCTTAGTTGTTGTATGATAGGGCCTCTCACATATCTGACAAAATATAACTTCTCGTCATTTTGACTCAACTTGAGTTTTGGTATGATCAGAGGTATTGTTAGATCGTGGTGCTGCTGAGGAAGAATACCAACTGGCATTTAGGTCTTTTCAGAATGTATTTGCTAGACCAAAACCTCTTCTTTTGGAGTTAAATCGTTGACCATAGCTACAACCTCGTCCTTTGTCACGTTGGCTGAAGAAAGCTTGAGTTTGATCAAACATTTACTCGCAATCTGTTTCAAAACTTCCAATAGCCTGCTCATGATCTTTCAAGGCAAGAGTAAACTGAGTAATAGTTGGATATGACTCTTTTGCAAACATGGCTAACCTGAAACTTTGGTACCTTAGACCTAAGCCTCGAGAAAAATGAAAACACTTGTCCAAATCATTAATTGGTTTCCCTATTGCTAACAAATTATCACATATTAAATTGAAATCGATTAGATACTCATCGATGGAAGTTGCTCCTTTCTTCAGTGTCATCAACTAATCTCATAGAAAGATTTCTTTCTCCTAGGTTGCAAGCAATTGATGCTCTTCAATAGTACTCCATACAAAATGGGCTAAATCCAATCCAAAAGTGAAACTAAGCACATCCACTGTCATTGTTCCTAAGAGCCAAGGTTTGAGCAGTCCATCGTTAATGACTCAAGGTTTATAGTTTGGGTTCTTGATTTTGCTAGTTTGAGATGTGATCTCCTCTTATGGATGATCTTCATTAGTAATGTGATTAAGAATTCCGAGACTTCTAATTAGAGGGATGATTTGAGATCTTCGTAGCTAGTATTTGGTTGAATCCAATTTTAAAGAGACAATACTGAAGCATTGGTGGAAAGACTGAATAGATAAAACATGTTCAATCTCAGAGGCAATATTGAGATCAAGTTTGGTGGATTTTTTATGCTTTGATACCATAATGAAGAATAAAAAAAGCTTGAACAATATATTAAACGTAAACTTGAATGTATATTGACTTGATACTTTACTTTCTATATATTGATACATTAATTTATACATAAGAATTAACTAAATGATAATTACATAGTAATAAAAGAGAAATTGAAAAAACTATTTGATAACTATTCCTTTAGCTAGAGCCATACAATTGATTAACTTTTTAAAGATATGATCTGTATTTCCTATTGAGTTATCATTTGGTACATTGCTTCCCAACCTACCAAATAGTGATGCATGACACGAAAAATGAAGAATGATGATGCATTTGCAACCTGTGTAGATACTTCTTTAGCTTTTTCTATTACTACCAAACATTAAAAAAGGAAATCGGTTCCTAAATATAATTTCGAAAACAACTTTCTCTTTCAAAACTTTATCATAAAACAAATGAGGCTTGAGAATTTTAAAATGTGGATTTAATTCATGGTTTTCATCCATGCGCCTTAATCACCATGTGGTAAATTTTTTTCTCGAAAAATGATCCGAGTTCAAAAGGAAGAAGAAGAAGAAAAAAAGTCTTTTGTTTTTCTGAATTGGATTGTTTAAAACTCTGCCTTACGTTTAATATATTTATATATATATATATATAAATGCTATTTATATTTATAGGGATTTGATGTTGTTAAGTTCCCACTTATTCTAAATATTTAAACTATAAAGAAATGAGTTTAATTATATATATATATTTATATCTAACACTCTTTCTCATTTGTAAGCCATTTTGATCTTTATAGGTGATAATTCTTTTGAAATGAATGGTAGTATGACCTAGATGTCTACAATTTTAAGTTGTGATACCATGTTAAATTTTAACTAATCCCAAAAGCTTAAACTATTAGAAAGTATCTTTAATATATATATATATATATCTAGTTCTAATGGTTAGAACCATGTGAAGGACTTATAGAGATGGACACTTATGTGGCTCTTATGTGTCTATTAGAGAAAAATATAAATAAAGTGATGACACACCTCTTAATAGCTTAATTTTTTTAGATCATTACACTACTAGAAAATAGGATAAAAAACGACGGTGAAAAACCGACGTCTTATGTGTTTACAAGATGGATACAAACTGTCGTCTAATTAGGCGTCGTCGATAGTCATAAAACATAGACAACGGTTAAAAATCGACGTCTAAAAAATTATTACGACGGACCACACCGTTGTCTAAAACCATGTCGAAACCACATGATTGCCACGTGGCAAACATATAGACGACGGTTTATATATAAAAACCGTCGTCTATACTAAACATAGACGACGGTTTCTACATAAAAATCATCGTTTATGTTTTTTTCAGTGGCTTTTAAATCAATTTATACAAAATTATATTAAATATTAAATATATTCTAATTAAAAAACTCTTATACAAAATTACTAATTAAACCAAAACTCTCATATACAATTTTCACACAAAATGTGCACAATATATGCACAGGTAGTTCATACATATCATCGAGTTTAATACATATCATCGGGTTTCATACATATCATCGAGTTTAATATATATCACATGATAGTTTAGACAATTTCCGATTATATACACAATATACAAATTAATAACCAACTTAACAAATACATTCAATATTCAAACAAAATAATGCATTATATTCAATATTTGAACTTTCTAATAAACGAGTTAGGCCCGTCATATAAAAATTAACAACAATGAACACAATATATTTAATATTCAAACTTTTCAATGCATGAATTCAAACATTTTCACGGAATAATGCATTCACAGTTTATTAAAAACAATTTAAATAGATTGCCAAGTACTAACCTTAAAGTTTTTGGGTTAAAAATCACAAATATTCTATGAAATGAAGAAGTAATCCAACCACAATGGAGAAGAGGAGGAACGACGACCATAATGGAGAAAAGGAGGAACAGCGGCGGGTGCTTTTGGGTTTCTAAAGAAGTGAGGGAAAATGAGAGAGGAAAAGAAGTGTAAAGAACAAAACACGGAGTTAAAAACGACGGTCGAAAGCTAGGCCCGTCGTCATTACCCAAATAACATGGCTACAAGACGGCACCGTTTTGATAAAAATGACGGTTTTGTAATTGAACCGTTGTTTTTACTCCAAACAACACTGTTTTGTGTAAACACGACGGTTTTGTCTACGGAACCCTTTGGAACTGTCGTATATGACCTACAATCAATACACGTGGAATCTACATGTCTTTTGACATTATAAATGACGGTTTTTGTGGGAAACCATCGTTTATAACATAGACTAAAATCGACGGTCCCCACGGGAACCGTTGTATATAATATACAACTAAGACATGTGGCATCCATGTGTCTTGGGGCATTATAAATGACAGTTCCAGTGGGTAATCGTCGTTTATATTTTTTTTATGCGACAGACTGTCGTTATTATAGCTCTCAAGAGTTAATAATCGTCGTTTTAATATATCAACTTCAGTTACTCCGAAAACTGGTGTTATGTAGAATTCTAACCATCTTATATGATCTCTTTTTGTAGTAGTGTTAATAATTTAACATAGTATCATAGCCAAAGATCTGGAAGAGTTTAAAATTTAACTTTACCTAAAAACAAAAATATATATAAGAACTTAAAAAGATCTCAAAAAAGACTGGACCGAAAATATAAATGCAAAAACTCAAATGGACTTACATATAAAAAAGAATGTGGTAAAGAAAAATATATATAAAATAACAATTCGTCTTTTAATAGCTTAAAAATGGTGATTCAAGAGTGTCTATCCAAATCATCCAACTAATAACACATCATTTAAATATTTTTTTTTTTATATTTAAAGAAAAAAATCTAAATAAGGAAAGGCATCCCAGAAAATGTGTGCGAGACTCAATATTATTTATTATTTATGATTAATTCAACTTTTCTAAGGGATTAAAACACTTTATTCCCACGTCGCAATTAATATGGTATATCCCTCTCCATAAGTCCTGACAAAGTTTTTATCATATCAAAATTATATATATATATAAAAAGATGTTATTATCAAGATATTCTAATTGAGTTTCCACCGAAATTGTTGCTAAAGTATGTTTTATTGACAAAAAAATTGTCCACTCAAAAATAAACTAACAACAACTTTAAATTTGTCACAAAAATAAATTTTTATTGACAATTTTAATAGAAATTCCATCAAAATGTCCTATTACTATATATATATATGTCATATCTAATCCTTCAGCAGTTCCACACTGCCGTAACAATTTAAATTGAATTATGTTATAACTTCACTTTTTCATTTAGATTTTCAGTTTTAAACAAACCCATTATAATTAGTTATCATCACCTTAGTCGCAATTTCATGGATTGTGATCACATGCAAACGTTGACAAATAACAAAACTTATTTACACATTTATGAAATGTATAAATCCAAATGTCTTTGCATTAGATAGATAAGCTTTTAAACCTATACATTCATCTAGGATTTATAGCATAACGTACATATAATATATATCCTAAACTTTTTACTACACCTTCATTTCCCGCAGCTAGCAACTAATTTTTTCTTTTTCTACTTTCATAATATGTAGTTATATAGCTAGAAAGAGAGAGAGAGAGAGAGGAAAGGAGATATGTATGATAATTAAATTTGAAAATGAAAAAAAAATAAATTCCATTTAATTCTTTAACAAAGAGAGCGCTTTCTCAAGATATTTTGCCTTCATGCCGACGTACTCTTTCACCGTGACAGAGCGATACAGAGGAACTCCCTCTTTTCCTGAACTTGAATTAACCTTTGACAAAAGCGGTGAAACCGTAAAATCCACCGGCGGTCCGTAGAAATAAGCGACGGAGAACCGCTGCATGGTCTGGTTAACGGTAACTCGATGAAGAGAGCTGGGGAACCTCCCATTCGATAGAATATGGAGGAGATCACCGACGTTGATGGCAAGCGCACCGGAGATTGGGTGCACTCGCACCCACCCGAATCCTTCTCTGTGGATCTGCAGACCACTGATCTGCGATTGGTGGACTAAGGTCACCAGCGAGGTGTCGGTATGGGGTGCTAGACCCATGGCTCTGTCTGGGTCCGGGCACGACGGGTACGAGTTCAGTTGTACAGCCGTGGACTCCGTTGCTGAACCTATCCACTTTGCTTCTTCTTCCGAGATTTTCAAGTGCTTTAACATCATTCTTATTAGTTTATGGCTTATCGCCTTCATTTGTTTTTGATACTCATCCATTGTCTCGCTGTGATGGTCGAAAATAAAATAATTAATCTGTAATGTCAAAACTATATATATATATATATATATATGGATAAATACAGTCAAATTCTAGTGGATTTAAGATTGGCGTCCAATTACATGTAACATGTAATCGAAAGCCAAACACCCAATATAGACTGGGCGAGGAGAGATGTAATTTCGTAGAAAAACAAAAAAACTAAGATGCAATGTTTGGAATTACTTGGATATAAAATAAGCTGAATTATTACATCTCCAGTTCTAAATCTACTTCTTAAATTATAATGTTTGAGATATATATTATCCAAAAAAGATGACGACTTTGATCAGCTGAATGGCAACAAAAATGTTAGCCTCAAACACACGCACACAATCAAATATAATAAGTATTTTTATCGATCTCTTTATGCATATAAAACATCAATAAATTTATCTCTATATAAAACATCAATTAATTTTACATAGATATACATATATATATGTGTGTGTGTGCACTGCTGTGCGAAAATAAATAAACCACGTGCTTAACGAGAGAAGCCAAAAAGGACAAAAGACTGATGGTGGTGGATATATATACATATATATATATACACACACATATATATATATATATATATATTGGTCTAGTTCCAAGGCTAGTCTACTAAAATAGGGCTACAGCAAGCAAGCTTTCCCCCTTTTTCTGTTGTGGGTCGCGCCTCACCGCAGGCACTGAATGAATGAAACGGTGAAACAAAACCTAAAATTCCTTCAATACAGCAATAGCCATTAATTGCGTAAATATAATTCATCAACATATAATCATATGCAATCGTTATAAATTAAAATAGATGAGTTCTACATAAATATTGTATGATGAGTGGTTTTTAAATCACTTTATCCATATAACATACGGTGGCATATAAAAGTTTTTCAGCCCTTAATTCTAATAACTCCATTTAAGTCCCCTCAAAATTATCGAAAAAAACAAAACAAAACAAAAAACCACCAAATGATATGAATGACACGGATTAGCTTTAAGGAATTGTCAATTTGTGTACGTGCATGGAAGTGCATGGAAAAGTTACCAAAAGCGTTGATAGTCATGGGGCCAAAGTTCCTTAGCATGATCTGTAGAAGACCCCATGATGGTAAATCCTTCATGCCACATGTACTTTGGAAAGAATGGCGATATCCGAGCGACACCGTATCCGGCTGCACCCCCGGGACATCGCAGGGTCTTCAGTTTTTGTTGAGCAGGGAGAGCGAACAATCTCCTTGACTCGGAATCCACCTCCTCGATAAGCTCTGAAGGAATACCATGGCCGATCAGCTGGAACGCACCCCACGATTCGCACGCTTGGCATATGAGCTCAGACGCATTGGGATCCATCAGGTCTATCAGAGGTATGGAAAACAATTTATCATCAGCCGGCGTGTCGGGGAACACCGACGACGAAGAGGACGAGAAACCATCAGCCTCATCAGACCAAGCATGGGACTCCGGCAGTGTCTGAGCTGAGCTGAAATCAAGGGGGACGATGTGCTTAAGGTGAATAGGATGGTCTTTGTAGACTTCTGAAAAACCAGTAGTACTAGTCGACATTAGGGATTGATCAAGACAGAGAGAGAATTATAGGGAGAGAGCTAGAGAGAGAAGAATGAAAGAGGGATATGTTTGGGTGTTGGGGTTGAGTGGGATTTATAATAAATAATTAATAAAGGGATTAAAAACACATTAGTGACTAAGAAAAAGGAAGAGGGTTAGGTTAAAATGATACAGTCGGGTAAGGGGTGGCTGTTGGACTGGGTGTTGTCCATATGTGGTTTTGGAAGGATTGTTTAATTATGTGATACGGTTGAATGGGGACAAAAGATAGAATAAAACAACTCAGAAAGTTGAGGCATATCTCAAAGACTTCAACAAATTTGGATACAATTTTCTTCCTTTGTTTTATCACATATGTCAAGAGCTTTTTTATATTTTATATTTTCTTTTTTTGTCTTTTTAGTTGCCTGTGTGGACAATG
Source organism: Ochetophila trinervis (assembly GCA_003254975.1). Taxonomy (NCBI): domain Eukaryota; kingdom Viridiplantae; phylum Streptophyta; class Magnoliopsida; order Rosales; family Rhamnaceae; genus Ochetophila; species Ochetophila trinervis. The sequence goes on along the minus strand of QANX01008186.1, from coordinate 100,538 downwards.
GGCATGGTTTGTCCACAACTAAGATAAGACAATACTGTGTTTTTTTGTGTGTGTATATATATATATAAAAGACATTACAAACAAGATTATCTTAGGCACTAGTGGAGGCATTTATTTTATACAATTCAAATGCTTTTCACTCATAAATTAAAAATGCTTTTCCATTTCTAAGACCAACACATGGATGGTTAAGTATACATTTCCATTTTTTTAATCAAATTTCATATGGTTTATATCTAGTGCCCTTGTGTCTCAAATTAAAGTTAAGAGACTTAATTTTGTTAGTTTCATATGTTGTATATTATCCCCTCATGTATCCAAACCAAAATTTTAGGGGATGTATTCAATTGAAAATCTAATGGATTTAGAAAGAGTTCAAAAGTTTTAGTGTAACCAATTCAGATTTTTATGAATTTTATTCAAGTTAGATTTGTATAAAATCTACAAATATTTAGGTAGAGACTTTTTAAAAGTCAATAAAATGTTGGACGTATTCAATAAAAAAATCTAATAGATTTAAAAGAGTTTTAAAGTTCGACTGCATTCAATTATGATTTTTTTTGTAATCTTTAAAATTTTAGGTACGTATTCAATTTAAATTTTTATAGAATCCATAAAAATTTAAAAATATTCATTTGAGACTTTTTAAAATTCATTTAAAAAGTCATTGATTTTGAAATTTTTAAAAAAATAATGTTTTTGGTAGGATTTTATAAGATTTTTAAGTGATTTCTATGTATAAAAGAGCTTATCACTAATTCAGCTTCCACTTTAAAGATTTTGATGGTTTCATGTTTCCCCCTAAATTAAAAAATGAAGTAATTAACTTTTCTTTTATTACCAAAAGGCCATGGCAAATGGTTTACTGATTCCTTCAAATAATGCTAAGGAAAGAAACAATGAAGCTTGGAAGGAAAGAAATAATGAGGAATTCAATCAAAGGAAAATAAGGAAAATCTCAGCATAAATGGAAAGCAAGCATCCTCACAAGAAAATAAAAGAGCTGACCAACAATACCGTTGGCAAACTTCTATCTTTGCCTTTTCTGCATGCTAATAGCTGTAATGCTTTTGACCTTTCTTAGCACCACCTTGTGCCTATTTTTAGTTTTATTTTTTATTTTGGTAAATCCACCTTGTGCCTATATAGCATATATGGAAATGGAATAATGTAAAAAAATACAATAGTGTAATATAAAATTTTAACACTTTCTTTAAAGACTTGATTATTTTTGGGTTTTGCCTTCCTGCGTACATATCCATCTCTGTTAATGGGTTTGCCAGTAAGATAATAATGATTTTTACAATCAAATATGACAATTATAAAAGAGAAAATAAACAAATAATGAGAAGAAAGATAAAGTATAAAAAATTCAAAAAACCAAACACATGCAAAAGTAAAAATAATCCCAAATAAAAATATACATTGAAATGTCTCTTTTAACTATGAAATAGAATATATATATATATATATATATATATATATGAATATACAAATTATGATGCGATTTATGTAAAAAATAAGTAAAAAGAACATAAAAAATATTTAATAGTAATTAAAATAAAGTTATAAATACGGAATAAAATAGCAAATGGAAAATTATCTTAAAATAATAAAATAGTAATTATTGATCTCAAAACAAATAAAACTATGAAAATAATAAATGGATATAGAATTTATATGCTATATACATACATTATGATCTGTATAGGTAAATTTGAATTTAATTTTTAATCTTAGATAAAGTAATAATATTTAAATTCAAAATTAAAATTATAAATGAGTATCACTTGCCACACAATCATCGTTTACTTATTAAAACATTAGAGAATTCTTCTTATATATATATTGGTTTTTTCTTTTTTTTCTTTTTTATGAATGATATAATAAATTCATATGTATTCACATGGGCAAGGGGAAAATGGTTTTTTTTTTTTTTTCATCAGAAAAAAGAAAAGAAAAGGGAAAATGGTTTTGGACTATATCCCTAAAGCTATTATAGGCTATTGCCTTTGATAAAGGGTGTACCGGTGTAGGGTCACCCAGTTTACCAAAATATCCAACCCACTAGGGACTTTGTTTTGGAATATTGGGTGCAAATATTTGCAATACCAGTCATCACTTGGAAAATATGTCTACATAATTACCAAAGAGAACCTTCGACTTCATGGCCAATTGAAAGACGAAAACTCGTGGAATCTATTACCGACTCTTCAACACTGACCCTGGCCTTACACCTTTCCTCTCCTTATATTGCTGCCGCCTGCAGAAGAAATTTCATTTCTCCTTCCTTTTTTTCTTCTTTGACATTAGCTTTGATTGGGAAATGAAAATCCGGTTAGGATTTTACTTTTCATTTTTCCCAAACAAATCGAATTAAATTCTCCGAAAACAGAACAACTAATTAATTACTTCAAAACTTTGCTTAAAAATATTAATGGACCGCACCCAAAAATAAGTCAAAAGTTCAAAGGCCTCCAAAAGGGACGGCCAAACCCAGGCCCCAGTTGGGCATTGAGATTTGACTACAGTGACAAACATCGTCCCAACTACAACTGACTTTCTTTTATTAATATTTTGATAAATTCGATATGATTAAATTGATGTGATAGTTTTCTAACTAGATTATTTTTATTAATTATTAGATTGATTTAAAAGCTAAAAATTAAACATCAATATTTCATTTCAAATTTCATGTGTTAGTCTTTAAAAAATATTTTTTATTACTAACAAAGAAATTAAAGTGAACATCCTTTGATGAGAATTTAAAATTCTACAGAATCGTGCGTTCGATTTTTAGTATCTACATTAGCACGTTTTTCAGGACAATTCTAGAATAATTTTTTTTTTTTTTAAAAGAATTGAAATGAAGAGATCAAAGCTACTGATTGACACATAGTATGGGTAAAAATGATTAAAAAAATAAAACCGGTTGCCATTGAAACAAAAAAAAAATAAATAAATAAAAAGGAAGAAATTTTATTTTTTAAGTAAAAGCAAATATGATTTTTTGCAAATCGATGTAAAAATTTACAATTTAAATGACAAATCTGAAAATATATTAAATAATGAAAAAAATAAATTTTAATTGTAAAAAATGAAAAACACAATGTATCATACCGCAGAGTCCTCGTACTCAATAATACGAGATAAAAATTTAAATGTGCAACGTACTTTATAATGGATTAATGTTACACTTAAATAAATAAATATGACCAATTATGAACAATGTTTACTCATTAAAGGATAATATCACTTCGCTACAGACAATACTACTCAACTATGGTCCTATGGTATCTTCTTATAGTCAAATATGATATATTATGAACAATATAACTAATTAAAAACAACGTTAATTTGATATTATTAATATTACTCTATTGTGGTAATATATACTCCGTTATGGTTCTCTGTTATTTCATTATAGTCAAATTTTTCATACGATTTTGTTATGGACCAATATGACTTTGTTAGGACTATTGTTTTTCATTATGGACAATCGTACTCGATAAAAACAATATTACTCTTTTATGGATAATATTAATGTATTATGGTAAACTGTTACCTTATTATATTCGATAATACTCAAAGTGTGCAATATTACTCTATTATGGATAAATATTACTCTGTTAAGATCTAATGTGATCTTTGATGGTCCAAGATATTTCACAATAGACGTAATAGATAATGGTACTTCGTTATGAATCATAATATTCCATTACAATTTGATGATACCTCATTAATGTTAATTGTGCTTAGAATTAACAATGTTACTTGCCATGGATCATCATTACTTTAGTATGGACATAATTACTTAAGTATAGTTTTTATGTTACTTTATTATGGTTCAAAGTTATCCAATTGTGAGCAATAATGGTCAAATGTGCAATACTACTTTGTTATGAACTAATAAACGTTATTATGGATAATGTTACTCCATTTTGGACAAATCATGTTTATTTGAAAATTAATGCTACACATTGTGAACAAGTTTACTATATATAGATAAAATTACTAAGTATGAAATATGTTACTTATTTGTGGATCAATATTCGCCCATTGTATCACAATATTGCAATAGAAAATTTGTAGAATCAATTTTATATGGTTGGTGCCAACTATAAAAATATTTTGACGGACTAATTTTGCAATAGAAAAATGCTTGAATCAATATTATCTATATTGCTCATTAAGGACAATGTTATATTTTTTGGTCGTGATCTTATTTGTTCTTATGTATTTATGTAGAAAATTTTCAATGGTAGTAAAATAATTGGAAGAAAATATTGACTTTTTTGTTGCAACTTGCATAAGCATTAGAATTGATTTAATATCTTTGAAGTTTAAGGTCATATTTGATAATTGTACATAATTATAATGTTTTGGGACACCATTCACAAATCAATGGATTATCGTGGCTTTTGTAGTGTTGACGGTGACTTTCTTATGGTCACCCAAACATAAAGTAGTTGTAGCACCATTATGAAAGACAAAAACAAGGCATTCCTTTTTAATAGATTATTATCCCCAATGGAGTTTCAACCTTAATTTTCTGTTAGCATTCTCTTTTAGATGAACACATACTACTAAACACAAATAGCTATTGTTGTAGATCCTTTGTTATAAGTAGTAGATGAAAACGATAGCCATTGTAAAGCTATTTGTGATTCACGTTGAGATTTGGAATCAACACTTCAATTAGTTGTCATTTACTTCAGGTGCAATGCAGCCACTTCAATATTGTTAGCTTATGTGAATTTGACTTAAAATGCCTATATAAATATTGAAAGGTTTCACCCTACATAAGTAGAAATGGTAAAAAAACCACATATTAATCAGAAACAACAATCATTTCGTTAAATTTAGTTGATTTTGAACTTTCACCATTTATATGGTAATGAACAATGCCATCTATGTTTAAACTTGATATATATATATATATATATATATTACATACAAATAGGTTCCCCTANTATATATATATATATATATATCTATTACGTACAAATAGGTTCCCCTATTTAAAAACAACTAAAGATTACAATTAAATATACAAGTAGCTTATATTACAAGATACAATAATGATTCATAAATGTATAATTGGCATACAAATTACATCTTAAAGTTTTGGTAGAATAACCCTACTGCATATTTTTTTCTCACGGCAGTAATACTTTTTTCTACAATATTCACTGGTAGTGTGACGACCCGGATCTAAAAAAACTAGAGTAAGTGTGGGCGGGTGCAAAGGGCACTGGCAAAGATCGGTGTCCAATCCCACATCGCCCGGGTGTGGAAAGGGGGTCATGTGGTAATGGTTCAAATATAAAGTAAGCACTCTCTTAACAACCAAGGCCTTTTCAGAGCGTTTGGCTTTAGAGTTGGAAGAACTCTGGGGTTAAGCGTGCTCCAGTGAGAGCATTCCTAGGATGGGTGACCCCCTGGGAAGTTTGACCAAAAACTTCATACCGTCTGAAGTGCGGTGGCTAAATTGGAGACAATATTGGTTGGAGAGAGAGTGTGGTGTTACAAAATGGTATCAGAGCCTGTACCCGGTCGAAAATGTGCCAGCGAGGACGCTGGGCCCCAAAGGGGGGTGGATTGTGACTATCCGGATCTAAAAAAACTAGAGTAAAGTGTGGGCGGGTGCAAAGGGCACTGGCAGGCTACCTTACTGGCATAGCCAGAGTAAGTGTGGGCGGGTGCGAGGCACTGGCAGGCTACCTTACTGGCAGAGATCGGTGTCCAATCCCACATCGCCCGGGTGTGGAAAGGGGGTCATGTGGTAATGGTTCAAATATAAAGTAAGCACTCTTTTAACAACCAAGGCTTTTTCAGAGCGTTTGGCTTCAGAGTTGGAAGAACTCTGGGGTTAAGCGTGCTTCAGTGGGAGCATTCCTAGGATGGGTGACCCCCTGGGAAGTTTGACCAAAAACTCTATACCGTCTGAAGTGCGGTGGCTAAATTGGAGACAATATTGGTTGGAGAGAGAGTGTGGTGTTACAGGTAGCCTCCTGAATTTGTTTTCAATCTATCTCAAAGCGAACATCCCGCAATCCCCACTACATGAAAACCACATAATCATTATGTCACTAACAAGTTTAACAAACATACGCAATATACATTAACATACAGACTGCTACATTAACGATTTTACATAACAACGTAGGTCCAACTTACCTCACTGATTGCTGGGCAAATGTGTCATCTATCCTTCTAATCGTATACAGTGCTAAACAGTTCGTGATTTCTGGTCGGTGTTTGTAAATTTAAAAAAATGCAATATTTTAGGTATCAAATGGCATATGCATGTGGCATTTCCCTTTTGGAAATGAGCTGTTGTATTCTTTACAGATGAATCATACAGGTTTACATGCTTCTTAGTAATGTCAACGTGAGCAACGAGCCAGTGTTTGTTGCCATTGTTAACTGGCATTAGCAACTACGATTTGGATGTAAATGTTAGTAAACACAATGTGCATGTCACATATTTTACTATGAGTGTCCGACGGTATAAATTAATAAAATAATCAAAATAACTTACATAGTCACATGTCCACCACGGTCGACCGTATATAGGATATTCACCATTGAATGCCTGAAAAAATATGGTGGCTGCTTTAATCTCCAATAGTGAATCGATGTTATATTTATGGAGTATAAACATAGCTTGTTGCATATAGAAGGGAAAATATGATTCATTGTACTATACGACGGTACACATTTATACTGAAGAATGACATGACATAACCCACCCACAACATGCAATCCAAAATTTCACAACGCTTTGAAAATGCCCATGGGGCCATGTGCATCCTCTTTCTGATGTGGAATGGGCATGCATCAATGTGCTGTACATTCACAATTACATATGAAATGTAATCAATTTAAATTAAACACTTAAATAAAATTGATTAATAAAGGCATGAAACTCACGTGAGGTTGAAACGAACCTCCAGGTTGTAAAATACCATCAAAGAAGGTCATTGGGACTTTACCATATTCTATATCAGCTATAGTCATCGGCTTGCTAGTCAAGTACTAATCACGGAAGACAACAAGCTCTTTCTCTGTAGGCTTGGACATTGGGTTCAATTTTTTAGTTGATTTCTGATATGCCCCAGGATCTACCGATGGACTCTTCGTAATGTCAGATAGTTTGTATTGGTGCCTATTCGACTTACGGCCCTCAGAAATTGCCCTAAGTTTTCAATGTCATGGGTTGCCCATATCTAAAATGGCATGTATTCTTCATGCTTATGCATATCAATTGTACTGTTATAAGTTAACATTGTCCAATCGCGATCATCTTCAATATGTATATGCTAATCAATACCAATTGGCGTAGTGACTGTGGTCAGCGTTGATAGATCACGATCCTCGATCGTATCACTCCCTTGTGATTGTAGCTGCATTGGTCGATTGACGGGCAGCGGAGTCTCATTAAGACATGACCAATCATCGTTGATGGCTACAAGTAAACTTGGAGGCATCGCCTCGAAGTATGGATCATGCTAAGAATGATCCACACTGCGCCATGTATCATATGCCGGTGGTGGTAGAGGATCATGAGGTGATAACGTATCGCAAGACAGCCCCTATGACACATATTACATAATTTAACATAACAATTACTTTGGTTAATACTTGAAGCCTAAATATTAATGGAAAAGTACTTGATCGCTTAGTTTTTCAAGTAAAGCATTAAGCTTGCTATTTATGTCATTCATCTGACCCTGTAATGCCTCAATGCGGCTACTGAATACTTTTTTGATACTGTTCAATTGCCGACTAGTGGTGGCCAATGCGGTCAACATTACCTAGGTGTGCAAGGATTATTTCCATCTCCAACATAACCCCGACAAAGAGAATATTTCATCAACTCACCTTTCAATAAATCAATCACAAAGAAATATCAATTTGTTTACCACACTTGAAAAACTTACCATGTTGTCATTGCAGTTGGTGGATGACGGGCGTGGTTGGGCACTGTCCGCATGCATGGAAGGTGCTGCTGCATTTTCCAATACAGTCTCCTTAAATTCTTCCAAAATTGGTGGAAATCAGCATCTATGTTTGTGATGTCCGTTAGCAAATAAGGTCATATATGCATGGTAAAGTTCGTCCTCCCTTAGACATAATGTTCAATACACTTCAATCTGAAACCCAAATGCATACATATTAAATGATAGAGGAAGTATAAAACTATTAATCATGTAGTCAATTTTTTGCGTTCAATGAACCTCACATTTTTTTATCATCAAATATTGTGTAATTAAGGCCTCCATAAGTAGGGTAGCTTGTTGCTTTCCACCCCAACACACGAGGCACTGATTGGGAAATCCTAGATGTAATACCGTCATCCCCTAGCTTCGGAATAATCTCATATACCCACACCTACAACAAAAATAATGATCAAGATAAACAACAAACATCAATATTATGGAAGTAAAGCCCGGATCCAATTGATATATAATATATATGTATATGTATATAAGTATATATGGGCGTAGACAAACACGATAGTTCAGAGTATTTCACCTAAAATGCTAAAAGGAATCCCTTTAGGTCATTGCTGCCAGATGCATTTTGCACTTCCTCCGGAGGTGGCCGGGTGAAAAACCCATTCAATGCTTTAATAGTCTCATTGTACAAAAATGTTCCCCAATGATAGCTATTGAATTTCTCTAAATCTTTGACGAGCGTCACAAATTTTCCCTGAATTAAAGTTTTTTTAGGCATGCTTAATAGGCCCAAGTTCAACAAATATAGCAACTCCATCTTGACAGTGTCCATGTTTTCTGTACCAAATTATGCAGCCTCAAAACATTTATGCAACCTCTCAATCTTGATGGACCTCGAGTTGTCTAAGTACTTCTCTAGTAGTGTACGTGTTGCGATGGTATGTATTCCATCATTGAGGTTCTCAATGTCGAGGCTGCACATTGACTAGGGCAAAATATATTTATGTGAATCGCACACTGGTTTCGCATATGTTGAACTCCAGTACCTCATTGTCATCTGACTCTACATTTCTCAATCCTATGTGGTGTATTAATTAGTCTTGGTGCACGATCTTCTACATATCAATGAAGTGGCCAAGACACGTTTTGGCAAACTCCTGCAGTTGCACAACTGTAAGCTTGCATCTTTTCAATTGCCTAGAATATTTGAGCATATGATGATAGATGGAGTGCCCAAACCTCTCCATCCTTAAAGATACGCTTATGAACATAGGGATGAACCTGTTAACACAATCATAACTTCCATTAATTAGCTTTCAATGAACCCCAAGAATATCTCACATATGTCATCAGGAAATATAATAAAGTGTAGCACATTTATTAGAGCCCCCAAACCATTTCTCTGAGGTACTCAACTCTCTCAAAGTAACTATAATTATTGGTCCATAAATTACCATGTTATTAACCAACATAAATTTGTCAACAACAGATTTAATTACCAATGAAGCTTATAAACCATATTCTTCTTAATCTACCACTATTAAAAATAGGAAAACAAACAAAATGTTTTGCTATTGATTTGCATGTGAAGGATTCATTTTTCTAAACCAAATTTGAGAAAATAGAGAGTTACAAGTAATGGATAATTTTAGAGACAGGTTCAACACACACGCATGGATTTAAATATCAATCAACAATATGTTATATACAATAACACACATGCATCAGAGAGAAAAAAAAAATGAACTCAAACAAATTATGGATATTTTCCATTGCAGTTTTATATGAGAAAATGATAGTTCTTGAAATCTAAATTTGAGAAATAGTGACCTTTACTAAGTTTTTACAAATGACTAGAATATACAATTAATCAAAGCTTGACATGTTAACTCTTCTACAACTTATTATTAAAGGCTTAATTTAATTGCTCTCTAAACTAATAAGATTATGTGCATTATATCTTATCTAGTTGGCTTGAAGAAAGTACGAATATTAATTAAAGATCAAGGTACAATTTATAACCATTACTCTTTGATAATGCAATGGAGAACCCATTTCTCACCGGACCTGATACACCGAAGACCAATTGCTTGAATTTTGCATCAAAACTGAAACTACCATTATGTGCAAATCAATAAAAACACTGAAACACCCTAAAATAATCAAAGTAATCCTAAAGATCCACAAATAGGTTGCTCAATAGACACACATCAATCCAGATCCATTGGAGATAGAAACTGAGACAAAGTAGATTCTTAACAACATGCAGTGCTTATTCAAGGATTTGGAATGAAAAAGCCGACATGTACCAACATAAACTAGCAGATCCATTACCTCATCAAGGGTCCCGTGGTCTAGAGTCGTGGAAGGTAAGGTCTAAGCTGCCATCATTTTTTGGTTGTGGGGTTGACATTTCAACTTCTCCGTCATGGTCGACGGCGGCGCTCGTTCTCTTCCGCTTTTACGGCGGCTTCACTTTGCCTATTGTTCGCTTCAACCTCTCCATGCTGAGTAGGAATGGTTTCAATATAAAATGGATGTTGATGACAGTAGAAATCCTTGAGCAATTGCTAGACCTCATCAGAGATTTCTGAGAAATTAGTGCCATTAACTGCTGTAGTACCCTCAGTTTTTCCCCACTAAATTTCTCCGACAAGCCTTAATTTTTGCACTACCCTGTATTCAAGTAAGAGGGCCTTGTGAACTATCAAATGATGTAAAATCATCAGAATGGGCCTAATTGAATTGGGGTTGTATTTAGCCCACTATCTTATGCGAGGCCCCCGCGTGTACATTCAGGGTAAAAGGCAGAGAAACTCAAACTGAGTTTTCCATTTACCCCATATTTATGTGTGGGGCACCCTGTGGATAACACAGGGTACAAATTTTATTTCCCTTGATAAAATAACCCGATGTAATCCACGGGGAGCCCACATTAATGTACTGGATAAAAAGAAAAGATACCAAACAATGTTGGCAACTGCCTCCCATCTTTGAGTGCGGGGTACCCCGTGTAAGACATGAGGTAAAATTGCAAGAAGATGTTACGAATTTACTCCACTGTAACTCACAGGGGCCCTGCATTAATGTACGGGATAAAAGGTAGAGACACCAAACAGTGTTGGAATCTGCCTCCCATCTCTGAGTGCGGGATAACCTATGTATTACACGGGGTAAATCTATAAGAAGTTGTTAAGAATTTACCTCACTGTACCCTCGAGGGCCCCATATTAGTTTACGAGATAAAAGGCAGAGACACCAAACAATTTCATTATATGCCTCCTGTCTTTAGTGAGGGGTACCCTGTGTAATACACGGGGGTAAAGATTTAAGAACTAATTAAAATATACCCTGCTGTAACCCCGGGGCTCCCTCGTAGTTGTATGGGACAAAAGGAAGTGACACCAAATACATGCTTGCCTTTAACCCCGTCTTACTGTGTGAGGTGCCCCGTGTATTAGACAGAAAAAAATATATCATTTTTTATCAATATTTACCCCGTTCTTAACGGCGAGGCCCCTGAGTATATTTATAGGGTAAAACACAGAGACACCCAAAAAATATATTCATTTCCATCACATCTTCCAATGCGGGCTACCTTTTATGACACACGGGGTAAGATATGATAGTACTATATGCCATAAATTAGTTAAAAGATGAATTCATTACTCAACCTAAGTGTGCACATAATTTTGATCACATGAGGTTGATAGTCCTAATATTTTGTAATAAATGTGAGAGCAAGTATTGGTTTGGTGAATGACCAACCACGGTCATTAATGCCTCACCAACATCCCCATCTTTCCTTTGTAATGTTCAAACACACAAAATAAGTATGTTCTTTATCAGACTACTAATTCTAAACCATTTCAAGATCAATTTGCATTTCAGATTATATCATTGGCACTGGATCCAAATTTCAAATGCAGCGGGAACCATACACATGTGATGCGAAATGCCAAGCTTTCCATAACCAAGTGAGGTATTTTCAGTCCCTATTATTTTTTTCCACTCAAAGTTAGTTATCCGAAATACATATGAACCATAAAGATATACTATTAATCTTAAAAATATAATATCTTATTGTGGTGGAATAATTATTAGGAGACACTAGAAACTTATATTGTTTTCAGGCTAATTGATAATGCAAATATCAATATATTTGGTATGTTCATTTAGTGTTAGGAAAATGTATTTTTCTTTTTATCATGGTAGGAAACTTTGCAAATATTGATACTTTTTTGGTAGGGAAACTCATTAAGTGGATGATCGTAGAGGTGATAGTTCAAAACATTTCACAACATATTAGAAATTATGGATTGTAATAATTCAGTCACAAATAGTGTAAGTGAAGGCAAATATACAATAGAAGATGATCATAGGTAGACAGGTTTAGTTAGTTTGAACCACGAAGATGTACAAATGGAATTCAGAGATGGAAATAAATATTGTTCATTGTCTGGTGAAAGCATGATCGGTGAAGAATTTGAGTCTGTTGAATCTGCAAATGAGTTTTATTTCAACATATGCCAAAATAATGGGATTCGGTATCATGTTAAAAAGGATTGTAACTGGGATATTCAGAAACTAGTATGGGCTTGTGATAAGGAAGGATATAGAAGCCATGTGTGGCACGAAAGAAAAAGATAGAAAAAGGAAACCGAGGGCACTAAGTCGATTAGGGTGTCCACCTTTATTTGGTGTGATTAGAAATAGGTCAAAAGCAATTGGATAATGACAAAATTTGTACATGGCCATTCACATCCTTTGCTACATGGTAACCAAATACAATGTATTCGATCCAACTGATCAGTTGAAGATCCCTATCTAGCACAAGCTAGAGCATGCACCATGTTGGTATTGGAACATCTAACATAATGGACTACATGGTGGACAAACCTAGTGGATATGATCGAGTGGGGTTCACATTGAAAGATTTGCATAATAAATTTACAGCTGACTGCAATTATGGTATACACAAAACGAATGCAGAAAGTTTGATCGCCCACTTTTGTACTAAGAATGAGATAGATTCATATATCTTCTTCAAGTATATAGTTGACTCAAAAAATAGACTTGCAAATATATTTTGGGCAGACTCAATATCTCGGCTTGATTACCATTGTTTTGGGGATGTGATGGCATTCGATGCAACTTACAAAACGAGCTAACAGGAACCGTCCCGGAAATCCCTCCAGATTATCTGAAGAGGGCCCGCTTGAGGAAGATTCTACCAAAACCCCTCGGGGTAGTCGACAGAATCCTTCTTCGAAAGAGGGATTAATAAACAAGAAAACAATAAATAAGACGAAATGTGTAAATAAGATATGCATCTCAACAATGATCTACTAGTCATACCAAAATAAATATTAAAATAGCTTAGGAAGTAGGTGGGAAAGTCAGAGCCACTAAATGAGATAGATAGAAAAATATAAATAATACAAGTTCGAGAGTAAACAGAATAAAAGAAACAGAGTCTATTACATAAAAAGAAGTAGTAGCTGATGTCGAGTGTGGATGCGATGCCAGCGGTAGCTCACGAGAACCTGCAGCTAGGACCTAGGGAACGAAGTTAAAAAAAACAAAACGTGAGATATAAATATCTCCGTGAGTGCTCCTAGATAACTACAAAATATAATTTCAGTCGTTAAAAATTTTTTACACTCAAACCTCATGTCACTCAATTGAAAAGTTCCTCGCTTTGAAAATAATTTTGCAAAACCCTTAGTGTTACTCCCCAGAAAAAAATCAGTAAATCAAGTACAATACGAAATTAGGAGCAAAAATGTAATTTAACGTAACCATAAAATCACATTATCAAAACTCCAGAATTATAAATGAAATTCATAAATATTTAAATGATTGACAAACAAATTTTCATAAACTAGCAAGTAAGTGGGTCATAACCCGAAAACCAAAGGCCATGGGCCACGATCCATGAAATCAGAACCATCAATTTAAAATCAGCAATCAACAAATATAAAACCAAACCGGTACCACAGCATAGTATCGTGCCGTGTGACCCTCAGCGTCCTGACGGCGTCACAGGCGGGGGGATGGGGGTATACTCATCACAACGAACCGGCGTCCCAAATCTGTCATGGCAGGATCCTCATCATCTCTCTCCCGACACATGTCCGCAGCAGATGATGGCATAATAAAATAATAATAATAGCGTGCATAATAATCATACATCTCAATCAACATCTCGATACTGTGTGGTACTCTCAAAATCATTTCTAAAATCATCCATCACCGGATATCATCAATTTTTTTTCAAATCCTTTTATTTTTAAACAATTTTCCAAAATTTTTCTATTTTGAAAATTTTTTACGAAAACAATCAAATATTTCGACAATCAGAAAATTGCCCCAAAAATTTCTTAAATTCAACAAAAGCCACAATTTTTCTTTGAAATTACCATTTTCTACAAACTTGCAAAAATATCCAAAATTTCATAAATCGCCAATAACTATTTAAAACACAAATCTCATATAAATATGAGTTCCATTAAAATCACAAATGCATATATAGTCTTAAATCTTCAACCATTTAAATCAGCATATAATATATTTAATAGGCTTAATTTAAAACACAAGAAAATTCAATCAAAACAAATTATATACGATTAAATCATAATAATATATAATCCCAAAATTTTTAGAAAATAAATACACTCACAGATCTGAAACGTGCTCCTGGTGGATCTCCGGTCTAACCCTTGATCGTGTACGAACACCTAAAAATAATTTATCAAAAATTCTTTTAATTACCGAAAAACTAACCAAAGGCTCAGAGCAATCCTTTGAGTCTCCAATTACAAGTTTAAAACACTAATTACTAAGATTGCCCAACATTTTCAGTAATTACAAAAATGTCCCAAAATTTCAAAGTATTCCGTTTTAAGTCCGATTTCAACAAACTTTATACTGAAACAAAATTCAAGATGCAAGGAATGAGAAGCTACCTTCAATTTGAAGATTCATCGCAGCCAATGATCGGAATCGGTCCCGGAAGATCGGACCTCAACCAGAATTGGGCATTTACGAATTCGATCGAAATTGGATTAAATCGACGGCACAACAATCTTGCCCACTACCCTAGGAACTCGTTGGGATGGGTGGTGAACACCCACTTGCTGCCGGAGGGAAGGAAGATCCGACCAAAGATTTAGTCCGTTGAGGGGTTTAACGGCGGAGAAAAGGGGAAGAACAACCTGGGTTAGCTTCACCGACACGAGGGGAAGCTTCTTGGACGGGCGGTGCACCACCACTCACCAGCGGTGGAACAGATTGACGATGGCGCGTGGAGCTCAGGACATGTGGCACGTTCGGTGCGTCGGGTGGTCATCGGAGCTCAGGGAGGTACAGAACTGGTCGCTGACACGGCTTGAAGCTCGTGGTGGTGGCTGTGTCGTGCCACTCGCTGAAAAATAGAGCAGATCTGGGTGGAAGGTGGCTGCCACGGGTGATTTTCCAGCAACTTCGAGGTCATTTTTCGACGTGACACGGCAGCTTCTGGGGTCAAACTTGGTACCAAAACGTAGATCGCGACACCAGCTTTTTAAACGGTACCAAGCAAGCTCCCTAACTCCACTTGAACAGAGAGATACGGCTCACCAAAGTAGGTGTCGCAGCCATGCACCGTCTCTAGGACTTCCTGTGTTTGCCTGCGATTTGAGCGACTCCGCGGAAAACCACCGGTACAGTTAGGTGGAGGAGGTCACTGGTTTTGATTATCGGGTGGTCTCTAGCCCGCTCCAAGCCAAAAAAATGGTGGCTGCCAGCGAGAGAAAGAAGGTGGAGCAGTGAGGCTCGTGGGAGGCGTCGGGGGGTGTGTGTGTGGGAAATTTCTAGAATTCTGGAAATTTATAAAGATGAAGGTAAGGGCATTTTGGTCTTTTCTCACCCTTTTAATTCCAGCCTTTGCCAAATTACCAAAAAGCCCATAACACTAAAATGACCATAAACTTCACGGTTTTAGCTCTTAAACGAGTATACTACTAGTCTACGGACTCGTATCGATTAGCTCTACGCAACGGTACCAAAGTCAAAGCCAAAACATAACCACACAAAGAGTCAACATTGGGCCCACTCAAGGTCAAACTGGTCAAACTTGAAAATTTTACTATTTTTTCTCAAGACGGGATGTTACACGAATGCATATAGGAAGCCACTAGTGATACTAATGGGTGTAAACCATCATAGCAGGACATGCATATTTGGAATGGCACTGTTAGTGCATACGTTCATCCAAGCTATGTATAATAAGCATCCTAATTCAGTGGTAACAGATGGAGATAAGATGATGAGAAAAGCAATTCAAGATGTCTTTCCTCATTTGAACCCCCGACTGTGTACATGGCACATAGAGAGAAATGCTTAAGAAAACTTACATGATTCAGACAAGGTACGAGCGCTTATTGATTGCATGATGGGTGAATACAGTGTAGAAGAGTTTCAAAATCGCTGGTCTCGCATGGTAGATAATTTTTCTTTGAATAGTAATGAATGGATAAAAAAGATGCATGGGACATGTGGACTGTGGGCCGAAGTATTCATGAAGGGAAAAACTTTTGCTGGCTTGCATATCACTCAAAGATGTGAGAATATGAATATCTGTATGAACAAAACTGTGAAAGGCATATTGAAGTTATACAAGTTCAACATGTAGGTAGATCAGGCTATATCACGGGTGCAGAACAAGGAGGTGCACGGCGATGTTAAGAGTAAATCTATGATTCCAGTCCATATTACACACCTCAAGCATTATGAGAAACATGCAGGAGATGTCTACACAAGGAAAGTTTATAAGAAAGTGCAGCTCCAGCTACAGGATGGGACATTGTTGATAAAAAAACAATTGCGTCGAATATGGAGACAATAGGATGCACACATTGACTAAGTTAGAGAACCTCAGTTGAAATGGAGTATCATTTACTATGTTAAACATAACCATATAGAATGTTCATGTAACTTGTTTGACAGTGTTGGCATTCCTTGTAGTCATGCATTGTACATCATGAAGCAGGAGCATCTTGATAAAATTCCTCAATCTATGATTATACCTCATTGGAGAAAGGATGCAAAGATCGAGGGAAAGAAACAACAATGCGGTATAGGTGAATTATCAAATGAAGCAGCAATGTCACTTTGGTATGACTCATTGAGTGTAATTAGTAACAAGATGTTTTTGTTTTGATCAAAGACAAAAGAAGGATATGAAGTAGCCAAAAAAGAAATGTTTCATATGGCAAGTCGATTGGAAGAAGTGGCGAGGGTATTTGACTAAACAAAATTGACAAAAAAAGGGAAACACAACATTATAAGAGATCCAATTGTAGTGAAGACCAAAGGTGGAGCATCTACTGGGACGAAGGAGGCGTAAGAATGGCAATGCAGTCAGTGCAAACTGGTTGGTCACATGATAATTGTGGAGACTTTAACACATGCAACAGTGTTGCGTTCAATGATACTGCATCTGAAATTGGTTGGGAATGATCAAGGACAGTAGACTTCATTGAGTATGAGTTGATGCACACTGGCAGGTAGGAAGGCGTATATAATGACCTTAAATCTCAAGACACATTTCAAACAACCCCAAATGTAGACAACGCAACCAAAGACCAGTTGTGAGGATGATGGTGGCGAGGAGGTTATTGATAAGCCACTGATTTGGAATGTTAGGACGATTGAATCCAACTCCCCATCTTTTACCATGTTATGTACCAAACGTAATAGATAGCAATGTCAACCGTAGTAGAAGCTTATTTATTTAAACTCTTTTAACTCTTGACTTTTTTGTTATATTTCTAGAGTTTTAGAACAAGTCTATAATTTTAATAATGCCTCAAAATTGGATCATATAGTATCAAATATAGATAGATGGAGTGCATGTTTTAACATAAAATAGTAGATGATTTTGCTACATAATATAAAATGGAATTGTATATACAAAATGATGTGTTCCATGTTTGTAATCTAAATAATTAAAAAAGGAAACATGATAGAAACGCCAAGCTACTAATAGGTAGGCTTGTGCTTAACTTGCCCTAAACCCTAAAACAAAAATTTTTTGCGTACCACAATAGCTAAAAATGCCGAGACCAATATCCCACAATCTATCATATTTTCCTATGTCATTTTCCCTGTTTTGTCATTAATGCTAGAGATGGAGTTCTTTCTGTACGCTTGATGGGTGCTTTGGTAGCAAGCTCCAAATGCTCTTTCTCATGTGCAATTGTCCGTTTGTACAATTCGCCCTCTTGGGTATTATGACCATTACACACATTAGGTCCAATGCAGTATATGTTTTTTCCGTTTGCGAGTCAAACTACAAAAGAAAAAATAGTATGTTACATCTAATGGCGTGGAAGGTTGATGTATTGACAAAAAAATGCAAACATTGAAAATGCAAAGAATGATCATATAAAGTAATAAACAAACGAGGGTTGATGCAGTCATCGCTTACTTGGAGATTCATGGTCTGCTGCACATACTTGGTGACATAAAGCTCACAGTCATGGCCATTTGGTTGTTCTCCCCGATCTTTTGGGTAATGCAAGACAAGAGCACCAAAGAAGTTATTTTTATGGAAAAGTTGTTGGATTTCATCAGTGAAGAGAAAATCCAACAACCTCAACTGCCACAAATTAGTTAACCATGATAATGGCTCTCCACATGCAGTAGATAAAATAAAATTTATAATATACATTTCGCAAAGAAAAAAATTAAAAAATTTACTAAAGATAAGATGTAAAACTTACAATGGAGCGTAACAAATCTTCTCGTATAATAGTTCTCCTCATGCTTGGGAGGGAATCCCATATCTCACAAACTTTTTTGGGCACACAAACAACCATTATATACCAATGACCAACATGATCATGTAGAGGAATGTATATCTAAAAAATATTGATAACAAGTTTCAATCAAAAATCCTCATTTTTCATGAACAAACCACAAAAGACCTCATTTTCATGTACAATCAATATGCTAGAACGATTATTCAACTTTTCACACGAATGAAGCTTCCCCGTGTACAGCTGTCTGAATTTCTTTTTTTTATCAAAGTCAAACATGTCCAACCCAAGTTGCAGTGCTTGTTGCCAGCCGATGCAAAACAAGTAAACATATAGTGCAAGGATTAGTTCCATTAGTATGCCAAAACACATTCACAATGTATGTAACTATCAAACAAGTACGTACTTGGAAAAAAATTGGCATAAACCAATTCCTATCTTCATCTTTATACAATGCTCGTTGGTGGTACGTTAGCATGTCTACTGCTAATGATATGACATTCACATTTAACCAAACGTTGTTAAGACACTTATGGTAAGTACTAGTGAATGAATGGGATAGGTACGAAAGCAATAGATAACATACATCCTCATTCAGCCACATCGAAGGCCATAAAGACTGAATTGGATGGCGAGTATAGAAATTTTGTGTCGTTTGCACAAATATGTCCCTAACAAAACACCAAAAATTAGTCAACAATGTGATGGCCATTATTTTACAAAACACAATGTACATGTAATTAATTAACTCGTTGGAAGGATAGAAAGTGTACGTACTCGGGATTCAGTGTTAAGTCGAAAATGTTGTCCACTAATTTTGCATTGGTTGGCGGGATATTTTTTGGACACGAAATGGACTCGCAGTAATAACCCTGGGAGAGCTGGTCATGTTTTTTGAATTTCATTTCTTTTCACAGAGGCATCCTGGTGTGGAATGGTATTCTGACATTTTGCAGCCTGTGTACACACATAACGCTTAGTTGGTGCATTAGAAGTGCCACTATTTTCCCCCATCGCATGACAAAGTTAGAGTCTCATTAAAATCAAAGAAACGTATGCAACAACAATGACAAACAAAAAAAGAAATAACGTATGCCAAATTTTCTTACTCCATCGCGTGCTAGCTCAGTCACCAACGTATCCAAATGCTTTGCAAAGTGTGTAGTGCCAAATGAGGAGAAATCATTGTCAGCACCATTCTTCGGTGCAATTTCTTCTTCTGTGGTTGGAATCAGGATTTGAGGCATTCACAATCAACTTTTCAACTGATTCCTTCAATTGTGTCATAGTTTATGAAATGGTTGCAAGGTGCTCTGTTACATCCATCTTGAATGTTTGATAGTTATCGTTTGAAGCTGTCACCTTTCCATTAAAAATAGCAACATATGTTTGAATGACCTTTATAGTTGCTCTGATATCTTTCATAACATCATTTTCCGGGCCAAAACAAATCTTCTAGATTCATTTGATGTTGATGTTTCACCCCGCATAACCTAGAATACACAAAGTTGATATTTAAGCGACAATAGGGTAACAAATCAGAGTATGTGTGCAAAGTAATATGCACAAATTTAGAAAAACACATTAAGAGTTTATATTTACTAAATTTACCGTGTCTAAATAGAAACCTCCATTTATGAGGAATATCATCATGAATCTCTTCATCTCAGATTCTCCCCAAGCACTAACTAGCGTCAATGAACATCCGACGATTCTCTTTCCAATCGAAGACAAACCCAAGTACAAAAGCTGTATGACATAAAATAAAAATGAAAACAATAGGTGAGCAAAATTACCTACGCTATGCACATACAATGAATCAATATGTAATTATAGATAATTAACCTATAAAACCAATAGGCATCAAGGAATATAGAGTAGATTCACTCCTTATACTTCCTCATCCCTTCAACGAACCCATTGAATGTAAAAAATGCTCATTTTTGTTTCCTAGTTAGTTCGGGCTTCCTCACTTGGACAAAGATCTCTTGTTTTTACAAACATTCTTGAGTTGAGACTCAGAATTGTCTCCATAATAAAGAGCGTGAATACCACCTTGAAATCATCATCGGCTTCACGGTTATTCATCAATAGAGCTTACAGGTCACCAATCGATATGCCTCTGTCATTGGTGGTGTATTTCCTTTTCAACACCTCAATGTCATCCATAGAAGAACTTTCATCAACTTCAACGTGATCATCAACCAGTCCCAGCAGTCATTCCACATCCTGTACAATTATTGTGTAATGTTCTCTGTGATGTCTGATTGTACAAGAACTTGGATCAAATTGATCCACCAACCACAACACCAATTGCTTATTTATCCATAGATTTTTCGAGTTATGAAACAATTGAAGCCTAATTCATTTACTGCCTTCTTTTGATCTTCACTAAAACCATCTGCAATGCTCCATAGTCTTTCAGGACAACATCTGCTAACAACGCACTTTTTCCTTTCAGTGTGGACCCCTTCATATTTTGCGTTCTCTTCAACATCGAGATATTTCCAATCCCTAACCAATTCTTTCATAACCTAAACAAGGAAAAACTTCAGCATTATTTTTGTATTTTTTCACGTAACTACTACTTACAAACAATAAACTGTTCTACTTACCTCTGGTTTTACTTTAAACTCACCATTTTGATTGTGAAGTTCAACCTCGCTATTACTTTAAACTGTTCTACTTAGCATTTTTTTTTTTCAAATGACAGTAGAAAATTACTTTATCTATCAAAAAATTTGAAATAGCACCGTACTCACTAATAATTAAACCATCCATTCGCATACCATTTTTTAGAATGGATATTATCCTTGCCTTCTTCTGTTTCATCATAATGATCATGTGCACGGAATAAGTTATACAACCAAATTTCAAACTAGAAGGAATATATATATAAATTTAAAAATATAAAGGGAAATAAATCAGCTCAACGAGTAAATGTACGTACACAAATTTTTTCTTTCCATTGAAGCGTACCTTGTAATCAACAACATTGATTCAATATGCACAAAACTATATTTACCCTGTGATCAATATAGGGGCTACCGACATGATAGAAGAATTGGTTACTCAAACAAACTTTAAATTTTCTGTCCAAAAAGGAAAAAAAATTACTTTATAAAAAACCACAAATTATAAAGTTAGT
This sequence comes from Ochetophila trinervis, assembly GCA_003254975.1. Lineage (NCBI taxonomy): Eukaryota > Viridiplantae > Streptophyta > Magnoliopsida > Rosales > Rhamnaceae > Ochetophila > Ochetophila trinervis. The sequence continues at coordinate 78,624 of QANX01008186.1, read as the reverse complement.
TTCTTAATCCTCACATAAAAAGAAAAAAAAATGTGGGTTTCTTAATTACTTTATGTCATTGGCTTTCTTATGTTCAATTCATGTGAAAAACCCTATAAAATAATATGTGTATTCCAAATACAGCACTTGACAAGTGCAAAAAAATATAAGGGAGGATTTCATCCTTTTGTAAAAAAATTTGTATAGAGATAATTTATATATAGAGATATAATACTGTTGTAGAGAGGAATAAATCACTTCTAATGGTGAAGAAAACAAAAACGAATGATTTTTAGTGATTCTTTTATGATAGAAATTACATATTTGATGATTTTAAAAGAAGAATCATTTAAGTGATATTTCATATGTTATTTCCTAGAGGAGAAGTGATTCCTCAAAACCATTTCCAAATGGGCCTTTATTAAGAAAGACATTACACCTATGTTAAGCCTCTACGCTCACTTTATCTTTTGACTATCAACAAAGAAAGAGTACTCATTCTTGCTGCCTAATTTTTGTCACCTTAATGCCACACGATGCTTCCCTAACTGGATCTCGGATTTCATCCCTGACTCCTATAAGATAAGACAATGGCGTCAGACTGGGGGCCGGCGGTGTCACCGGAGTTCCCACTCCAATGCCTGGGCTTTCTCAACCTGTTTGAAATTTTGATTCCTGCCTTTACCCTGCCTGGGTGCGAACTTGGCACGAGTTTCGAAGGCCCACTTTCTTTTTTAATTTTTACAAAAAAAGGGCTGCTACCATTAACTGCCTGATATATCTAGTCCGTCCATTTTGATCTGACAGTTGGGGTATGTTGGTATGGTGTCAGGTGCTTTTTGCGCTTCCCATAACCATCAGCGTGAGAGACAGAAAATGGAGGTGACCCTTGCCGCCTCACCTCCCTCTGCACTGGAACATGGGTAGGCAGTTTCTTCCCACTTCCTAACTTAACCCTAAAATTTCAATTTTCTCTCATTTTGGCCTCCCTAGACCGAGTTTCTGAATTCCTGTTCATTGATCCTCACCATTTTTTTGGTTTCTTTTTTATTATCTTCCATTGATCTTCGTCTTCTCCTGCTCCAACCTTCAGTCTGGTGCTTCTCAGGTAAGGGTTTGTGCTTGCTTCTTCTCCATTTTTTTTGTTTTCCTCAGTTTTGAACCTGTTTTAAGCTTCCTTTCTTGTTTTTATGGCTTAGCTTGGTCAGAGACTTGTCGTGCCGAAGACTCTTACCGCAAAGTAACCATTTCTTCCAAATTTGAAGGTAAGCTTTTTTCCTCCCCTGATGGATGATTCTGTGCTGCGCATGGTATATATTTGTTTTTTTTTTTATACAACTTGTTCCCGACTGTACTTGATGTCACTGGTTCCTCCCTAGGTTGTTTCTTCCTTCCCTGGAACTTGTAGCTATCTAGTCCTTTCTCATTCTTTCCCTGTAAGCCCTAAGGGATCCGGTCCCTTTATCTCAATCTTGTATAGCTTGATGGTTAGGTGTCTGCATTGTTCATAGCATAGGAACTTTCCTAACTGCCTGACAGTCCTCCTTATTATTTTCAGATGTCGGACACCTCTACCAGTAGTAACAGTGAACTGCTGCTACAATTGCCTGCTACTCCTATCAATTTTCAATCTTCCCACAGCCCTCAACCTAGACTCATTCAGGAGCTTAGGCCCCTGCCCTTTGTCAGAAGGAAATCCACGTGACTTGCTAGCATGTTCTCTCCCACAAGTTCTGATCCTGGGTTTGTGAAGATTTCTGACTCAGAAGAGACTAAGCCAGAAGTGGCTGAGCCCTCAGTGGCCATTGATACGCTGGGTCCCTCTGAGTCTCCTACCCCTGCTGCTAAGACCACCAGGGCCACTGGGACTGCAAGGGAACAAGCTGAGCCTAGGGGCATATATAGGGATTGCGACTTTGCTAGGTCTAACCTGACTGAATCAGGCTTGGCTAATTTGCTGGAAAGGTTTCGCCTGCCTAAAGGCGTGACTGCCAGGCTCCCCAATGCTGGAGAGTTTGCCAGTTCCTCTTCTCCTGGGGAGGTAGCCTTAAGTAATTGGTTCTTTAACTGTGGGCTTCGACTGGCTCTAGCCCTCTTTGTACAGAGGCTCCTCACCGAAATTAACCTCGCTCCCATCCAATTAGAACTTAAGATCTGAAGCTCCATGTTTTGCTTATTCGTGCTATAGAGGGAACATTTTCAATCGGACCCTACCCCTTCAGAGATTCAGGCCCTCTTTGAGATTAGACTGGTCCCTAGGCAGGCGGCCCTATACTATGTCTATCCTTGGAGAAGGAAATTCATCCAATTTTTGCCTGAAATTACCGGATGGCAGAAGGACTGGTTCTTCGTTGGTGGTTACTGGGAGTCTGGATCCTAGGGAACCATGTTTGAGATGTCTGTGCCTCGATGCTTCAAGGGTCAAAGAGACCGGTGGAGCTCATCCCTCATTCTTCTCGGTCAAGCCAGTCGTTCCATGGTGGATGCCATACTGGGTTTTAGTCTTACAGAGAGGGACTACAAATCTATTTTATCTGAGGAGAGGTTATCCTTGGGTATGAATTAGAGGCGAACTTCCTTTTTGCATATTTTTCATCTTGTGATGTTTCTAACAAACTTTTCTTGGTTTCTCGCAGCCATTAGTGGTCAGGCAGGGAGGAGCAGCTCTTGGAAGGACTGCCTGGGTGCTTGCCCAAGGAGTTGGCTGACCTCAGTGAGGTTCTAAAGTCAGCGAAGCTAACACACAATTCCACCCATCACGGCTCTGCATTTGCCTCGAAGCCATTGTCCTTGAAGGGGAAGGAACCTGCCTCCAGATCGCAATCTCGATCTGGTGAAGATCTTTCCTCTAAGGGGAAAGGAATCCTTCGTGCACAAAGGGTAAAGAGCCTACCACGGGGATAGCTGACGATGAAATGGCATGCCTCCCCTCCTATCTAGTCGACCCGCTGACCATTTTTCATCGGGAAGTCCCTCCCCAGGAAGACAACCAACCCAGCAACACCCCCATTTCCTCCCTGGCTGAGAAGGCATCATGCCAACTGGCTTCTGTGAGTTCTTACCTAAGTATCTCCTCTTTTTCCTTTATCTTATATCATGTTTAGCCCTAATAAGTGTCGTTTCCAGCAAGCTTTCTTGTCACTTTTCAAGGTCCACGACCTGGTGGAGATTGTGCTCCAGGCAGCCGACATATCATTGTCTAGCCTCAAGGACGTTGAGAATGATCTGAAGGTGGCCAAACAACGCACGTCTGAGCTTGAGTTCATCCTATCTATGATGGAAGGGGAGCTCTAGAGAAAGAATGAAGAGTTGAAGAATAGGGTTCATGCTCACCAGGAGCTTGAGACTCAACCTGAGCCTATCTGTTGGATTTCGAGTCATACCCGCTGAGCAAATAACAAAAAGCTCTACTTCTATCGAAACTAGGATCTGGCCTCAGCTACCGGATGGAATTCGTGTCAACTCCGCTCAGCAAATTAAAAGAAGCTCTAGTTCATTCGAAACGTAAGCCAGACCTCAGCTATCGACTGGAATTTGAGTCAGACTTCCTCAGCAAATAAAAAGAACCTCTACTTCATTCTAAATCTGAACCTGACCCCTGCTATCGGCAGGAATTCGACCCAGGCTCGCTCAGCAAATAAAAAGAAGCTCTAGTTCATTTGGAACCTGGACCTGAACTCAGCTACCTACTGTAGTTCGAGTCAGGCCCGCAGAGCAAAAAAACAAGCTCTTGCACATTCGGAACCTGAGCCTGATCTCAACTACCAGCTTGAATTCGAGTTAGGAAAGCTGAGGAAATGAAAAGAAGCTCTGGATCATTCGGAACCTAGGCCTAACCTCATCTACTAGCTGGAATTCTAGTCAGCTCTGCTTAGCAAATAAAAAAAAAAGCTCTAATTCATTCGTAACCTGACCTGACCTAAACTACCTGCTATAATTCGAGTCAGGCCCGCTGAGCAAATAAAAAGAAGCTCTACTTCTTTCGAAACAAGGACCTGACCTCAGCTACCGGCTGGAATTTGAGTCAGCTCCGCTCAGCAAATAAAAGGAACCCCCACTTCATTCTAAACCTCGACCTGACCCTAGCTATCGGCTAGAATTCGAGTCAGGATCACTCAGCAAATAAAAAAAAGCTCTAGTTCATTTGGAACCTGGACCTAAAGTCAGCTACATGCTGGAATTCGAGTCAGACCCGCTGAGTAAATAAAAAGAAGCTCTGGCTCAATCGAAACCTGTGCCTGACCTCAGCTATAAACTGGAGTTTGAGGCAGGCCTGCTCAGCAAATCAAAAGAAGCTCTAGTTCATTCGGAACCTGGACCTGAACACATCTACCTGCTGCAATTCGAGTAAGACCCGCTGAGCAAAGAAAATGAAGCTCTACTTCATTCGAAACTTAGACCTGACCTCTGCTACTGGATGGAATTCAAGTTAGGCCCGCTGAGCAAATAAAAAGAAGCTATGGCTCAATCGTAACCTAGGCATGACCTCAGCTATCTGCTGGAATTCGAGTCAGAACCGCTGAGCAAATAAAAAGAAGCTCTACTTCTTTCGAAACCAGGACCTGACCTCAGCTACCGGCTGGAATTCGAGTCAAGCCCACTTAGCAAAAAAAAGAAACTCTAGTTTATTCAGAAACTGGGCCTAACCTCAGCTACCGACTGGAATTCGAGTCAAGGCCCTTGAGCAAATAAAAAGAAGCTCTGGCTCGTTCGTAACCTGGGCCTGACCCCAGCTATCGGCTGGAATTCGAGTCATGTAATTTGAGCAAATAAAAACAAGCTCTGGCCCATTCAGAACCTGGGCCTATCTGCTAGAATTCGAGTCAGACCCGCTGAGCAAATCAAAAAAAGCTCTACATCTTTCGAAACCAAGACCTGACCTCAGCTTCCGGCTGGAATTCGAGTCAGCTCCGCTCAGCAAATAAAAAGAAGCTCTAGTTCATTCGAAACCTAGGCCAGACCTCAGCTATCAACTCGAATTTGAGTCAGGCTTCCTCAACAAATAAAAGGAACCTATACTTCATTCTAAACCTGGACTTGACCCTAGCTATCGAGTGGAATTCGAGTCAGGCTCGCTCAGCAAATAAAAAGAAGCTCTAGTTCATTTGGAACCTTGACCTGAAACTAGCTACCTGCTGGAATTCGAGTTAGGCCCGCTCAGCAAGTAAAAAGAATCTCTGGCTCATTCGGAACCTCTGCCTGACCTCAGCTATCGACTGGAGTTCGAGTCAGACCTGCTTAGCAAATAAAAAGAAGCTCTAGTTCATTCGGAACCTTTGCCTGACCTCAGCTATCGACTGGAGTTCGAGTCAGGCCTGCTCAGCAAATAAAAAGAAGCTCTAGTTCATTCAGAACATGTGCCTGACCTCAGCTACATGATGGAATTCGAGTCAGGCCCGCTGAGCAAATAAAAAGAAGCTCTGGCTCATTTGGAACCTGGGCCTGACCTCAGCTATCTACTGGAATTCGAGTCAGACCCGCTGAGCAAATAAAAAGAAGCTCTACATCTTTCGAAACCAGGACCTGACCTCAGCTACCGGCTGGAATTCGAGTTAGGAAAGCTGAGGAAATCAAAAGAAGCTCTGGATCATTCTGAACCTGGGCCTGACCTCAGCTACCGGCTGGAATTCGAGTCAGCTCCGCTTAGCAAATAAAAAGAAGCTCTATTTCATTCGTAACCTGAGACTGACTTCAGCTTCCAGATGGAATTCGAATCAGGCCCGCTCAGCAAATAAAAAGAAGCTCTAGTTCATTCAGAACTTGGACCTGACCTCAGCTATGCGCTGAAATTCGAGTGAAGCCCGCTAAGCAAATAAAAAGCAGCTCTACTTCATTCTAAACCTGGGCCTGACCAAAGCTACCTACTGGAGTTCGAGTCAGCTCCGCTTAGCAAATAAAAATAAGCTCTAATTCATTTGTAACCTGAGCCTGACCTCAACTAACGGCTGGAATTCGGGTCAGCTACGCTTAGCAAATAAAAAAAGTTCTAATTCATTTGTAACCTGAGCCTAAACTCAGCTACCTGCTGGAATTCGAGTCAGGTCCGCTCAACAATTAAAAAGAAACTCTGGCTCATTAGGAACCTGTGCCAAACCTCAGCTATCGACTGGAGTTCGAGTCAAGCCTGCTCAGCAAATAAAAAGAAGCTCAAGTTCATTTGGAACCTGGACCTGAACTCAGCTATGGGCTGGAATTCAAGTGAAGCCTGCAGAACAAATAAAAAGAAGCTCTAGTTCATTCGGAACATGGGCATGCCCTCAGCTATCGGCTGGAATTCGAGTTAGACCCGCTGAGCAAATAAAAAGCTGTACTTCATTCGAAACCTGGGCCTGGCCAGAGCTACCTGCCGGAGTTCGAGTCAGCTCCGCTTAGCAAATAAAAAGAAGCTCTAATTCATTTGTAACCTAAGCCTGGCATCAGCTACGTGCTGGAATTCGAGTCAGCTCCGCTTAGAAAATAAAAAAAGCTCTAATTCATTTGTAACCTGAGCCTGACCTCAGCTACCGGTTGCAATTCGAATCAGGCCCGCTTACCAAATAAAAAGAAGCTCTGGTTTATTCGGAACCTGGGCTTGACCTCAGCTACCAGCAGGAATTCGAGTTAGGAAAGTTAAGGAAATAAAAATAAGCTCTGGCTCATTCGGAACTGGGGCCAGACCACAGCTATCGACTGGAATTCGAGTCTGGCCTGCTGAGCAAATAAAAAGAAGCTCTAGTTCATTCGGAACCTGGAGCTGACCTCAGCTACGGGCTGGAATTCGAGACAGGCCCGCTGAGCAAATAAAAAGAAGCTCTGGCTCATTCGGAACCTGGGCCTATCTACTGGATTTCGAGTCATACCCGCTGAGCAAATAAAAAAAAGCTCTACTTCTTTCGAAACCAGGATCTGGCCTCAGCTCTCGGATGGAATTCGTGTAAGCTCCGCTCAGCAAATAAAAGGAAGCTCTAGTTCATTGGGAACGCAGGCCAGACCTCAGCTATCGACTGGAATTTGAGTCAGGCTTCCTCAGCAAATAAAAGGAACCTCTACTTCATTCTAAACCTGAACCTGACCCCTGCTATCGGCTGGAATTCGACCCAGGCTCCGCTCAGCAAATAAAAAGAAGCTCTAGTTAATTTGGAACTTGGACCTGAACTCAGCTACCTGCTGTAGTTCGAGTCAGACCCGCAGAGCAAAAAAAAAAGCTCTGGGTCATTCAGAACCTGGGCCTAGTCTCAACTACCGACTTGACTTCGAGTTAGGAAAGCTGAGGAAATGAAAAGAAGCTCTAGATCATTCGAAACCTAGGCCTGACCTCAGCTACCTGCTGGAATTCGAGTCAGCTCCGCTTAGCAAATAAAAAGAAGCTCTAATTCATTCGTAACCTGACCTGACCTAAACTACCTACTAGAGTTCAAGTCAGGCCTGCTGAGCAAATAAAAAGAATCTCTGGCTCATTCGGAACTTGGGCCTGACCTCAGCTATCTACAGGAATTCGACTCAGACCAGCTGAGCAAAGAAAAAGAAGCTCTACTTCATTCTAAACCTGGACCTAACCCCAACTATTGGCTGGAATTCGAGTCAAGCTCACTCAGCAAATAAATAGAAGCTCTAGTTCATTTGGAACCAGGACCTAAACTCAGCTATATACTGGAATTCGAGTCAGGCCCGCTGAGCAAATAGAAAGAAGCTCTGGCTCATTCGGAACCTATGCCTGACCTCAGCTATCAACTGGAGTTCGAGGCAGGCCTGCTCAACAAATAAAAAGAAGCTCTAGTTCATCGGAACCTGGGCCTAACCTCAGCTACCGGCTGGAAATCGATTCAGGCCCGCTGACCAAATAAAAAAAAACCTCTGGCTCATTCGGACCATGGGCCTGACCTCAGCTATGGACTGGAATTTGAGTCAGGGCCGCTCAGAAAATATAAAGAAGCTTCGGCTCATTCGAAACTTGGGCCTGACCTCAGCTATCGACTGGAATTTGAGTCAGGCCAGCTCAGCAAATAAAAAGAAGCTCTAGATGATTCGGAACCTCAACCTACACACAGCTACCTGCTGGAATTCGAGTCAGACCCGCTGAGCAAATAAAAAATAGCTCTGGCTCATTCGGAACCTGGGCCTGATCTCAGCTACTGGCTTGAATTCGAGTTAGGAAGGCTTATGAAATGAAAAGAAGCTTTGGATCATTCGGAACCTGGGCCTGACCTCATCTACCGGCTAGAATTCGAGTCAGCTCCTCTTAGCAAATAAAAAAAGCTCTAATTCATTCATAACCTGACCTGACCTCAACTACCTGCTTGAATTCGAGTCAGGCTCGCTGAGCAAATAAAAAGTATCTCTAGCTCATTCGGAACTTGGGCCTGACCTCAGCTATCTGCTGGAATTCGACTCAGACCCGCTGAGCAAAGAAAAGGAAGCTCTACTTCATTCTAAACCTTAACCTGACCCCAGCTATTGGCTGGAATTCGAGTCAGGCTCGCTCAGCAAATAAATAGAAGCTCTAGTTCATTTGGAACCTGGACCTGAACTCAGCTACATACTGGAATTCGAGTCAGGCCCACTGAGCAAATAAAAAGAAGCTCTGGCTCCTTCGGAACCTGTGCCTGACCTCAGCTATCAACTGCAGTTCGAGGCAGGCCTGCTCAGCAAATAAAAGAAGCTGTAGTTCATCGAAACCTGGGCCTAACCTCAGCTACCGGCTGGAAATCGATTCAGGCCAGCTGAGCAAATAAAAAAAAGCTCTGGCTCATTCCGAACCTGGGCCTGACCTCAGCTATGGACTGGAATTTGAGTCAGGCCCGCTCCGAAAATATAAAGAAGCTTCGGCTCATTCAGAACCTGGGCCTGACCTCAGCTATCGACTGGAATTTGAGTCAGGCCAGCTCAGCAAATAAAAAGAAGCTCTAGATGATTCAGAACCAGGACCTACACACAGCTATCGGCTGGAATTCGAGTCAGACCCGCTGAGCAAATAAAAAATAGCTCTGGCTCATTCAGAACCTAGGCCTAATCTCAGCTACCTGCTTGAATTCGAGTTAGGAAAGCTTATGAAATGAAAAGAAGCTCTGGATCATTCAGAACCTGGGCCTGACCACATCTACCTGCTGGAATTCGAGTCAGCTCCGCTTAGCAAATAAAAAGAAGCTCTAATTCATTCGTAACCTCAGCCTGACCTCAACTACCTGCTATAATTCGAGTCAAGCCCGCTGAGCAAATAAAAAGAAGCTCTGGCTCATTCAGAACCTGGGCTTGACCTCACCTATCTGCTGGAATTTGATTTAGACCCGCTGAGCAAATAAAAAGAAGCTCTACTTCTTTCGAAACAAGGACCTGACCTCAGCTACCGGCTGGATTTTGAGTCAGCTCCGCTCAGCAAATAAAAGGAACCCCCACTTCATTCTAAACCTGGACCTGACCCTAACTATCAGCTAGAATTCGAGTCAGGATCACTCAGCAAATAAAAAGAAGCTCTAGTTCATTTGGAACCTGGACCTGAAGTCAGCTACATGCAGGAATTCGAGTCAGACCCGCTGAGCAAATAAAAAGAAGCTCTGGCTCAATCGGAACCTATGTCTGACCTTAGCTATATACTGGAGTTTGAGGCAGGCCTGCTCAGCAAATCAAAAGAAGCTCTAGTTCATTCGGAACCTGGACCTGAACACATCTACCTGCTGGAATTCGAGTAAGGCCCATTGAGCAAATAAGAAAATGCTCTGGCTAATTCAGAACCTAGGCCTGACCTCAGTTATGGACTGGAATTTGAGTCAGGCCCGCTCAGCAAATAAAAAGAAGCCCTAGTTCATTCGGAACCTGTTTCTGACCTCAGCTATCGGCTGGATTTCAAATCAGGCCCGCTCAGCAAATAAAAAGAAGCTCTAGTTCATTCGAAACCTAGGCCTGACCTCAGCTACCGGCTGCAATTCGAGTTGAGCCCGCTCCGCAAATAAAAATAATCTCTAGTTCATTCGGAACCTTGGCCTGACCCCAGCTACCTGCTGGAGTTCGAGTCAGGCCCGCAGAGCAAATAAAAGGAAGCTCAAGTTCAATCGCAACCTGGGCCTGACCTCAGCTATCGGCTGGAATTCGATTCAAGCCCCCTCAGCAAATAAAAAGAAGCTATAGTTCATTCGGAACCTGTACCTGACCACAGCTATCGGCTGGAATTCGATTCAAGCCCGCTCAGCAAATAAAAAGAAGCTCTGACTCATTCGGAACCTGGGCCTGACCTCAGCTACCTGCTGGAATTCGAGTCTGACCCACTGAGCAAATAAAAAAAAGCTCTGGCTCATTCGGAACCTGGGCCTGACCTAAGCTATCGGCTGGAATTTGAGTTGGACTCGCTGAGCAAATAAAAAGAAGCACTAGCTCATTCGAAACCTGGGCCTGACCTCAGCTATCGGTTGGAATTCGAGTAAAGTCCACTCAGCAAATAAAAAGAAGCTCAAGTTCATTCGCAACCTGGGCTTGACCTTAGCTACATGCTGGAGTTCGAGTCAGGCCCGTTGAGCAATTCAAAAAAAGCTCTGGCCCATTCAGAACCTGGGCCTGACCTAAGCTATCGACTGGAATTTGAGTCGGACTTGCTCAACAAATAAAAAGAAGTGTCCCAAATCCGTCATGGCAGGATCCTCATCATCTCTCTCCCGACACGTGTCCGCAGCAGAGGATGGCATAATATAATAATAATAATAATAATAATAATAATAATAATAATAATAGCACACATAATAATCATACATCTCAATCACCATCTCGATACTATGTGGTACTCCTCAAAATCATTTCTAAAATCATCCATGATATCATCAATTTTTCAAATCCTTTTATTTTTAAACCATTTTGCAAATCCTTTTATTTTTAAACAATTTTCCAAAAATCTTCTATTTAACAAAATTTACGAAAAACAATCAAATATTTTGAATATCAAAAATTTGCCCTAAAAATTTCTTAAATTCCACAAAATCCACAATTCTCTTTGAAATTACCATTTTCTACAAACTTGCTAAAATATCCAAAATTCCATAAATCACCAAATACCATTTAAAACACCAATCTCATATAAATTCCATTAAAATCACAAATGCATATATAGTTTTAAATCATCAACCATTTAAATCAGTATATAATATATTTAATAAGCATAATTTAAAATGCACAAGAAAATCCAATCAAAATAAATCGTATGCGATTAAATCATAATAATATATAATCCCAAAATGTTTAGAAAATAAATGCACTCACAGATCCGAAGCGTGCTCCTGCTGGATCTCCGGTCCAGCCCTCGATCGTGTACGAACACCTAAAAATAATTTACCGAAAATTTTTTTAATTACCAAAAAACTAACCAAAGGCTCAGATGAGTCCTCTAAGTCTCCACTTACAAGATTAAAATATTAATTACTAAGATTGCCCAACATTTTTAGTAATTATGAAAATGTCTCAATATTTTCAAAAATTATGAAAATACCCCAAATCAGCAAAAATCCCCAAAATACATGGATTTTCCCATTTCAAGTCCGATTTCCACAAACTTTATACCGAAACAAAATTGAAGATGCAAGGAACGAGAATCTACCTTCAATTTCAAGATTCGTCCCAGCCAACGGTCGGAATCGGTCCTGGAAGATCGAACCTCAACCGAAATTGGGCGTTTTTGAATCTGACCAAAATTGGATCAAATTGAAGGTACAGCAAGCTTGCCCACGACTCAAGGAACACGTTGGGACGGATGGTGCACCACCACTCGCCGCCGATGGCTCCGCCGGAGGGGAGGAAGATCCGGCCAAAGATTAAGTTTGTTAAAAGGGTTAACGACAGAGAAAAGAGGAGGAACAACCTGGGTTAGCTTCACTAGCACGAAAGGAAGCTTCCTGGGCGGGCGGTGCACCACCACTCCCCGGCGGTGGAGCAGATCGGCGACAGCGGGTGGAGGTGGATCGGCAGTAGGTTTGGTGGCGCGTGCAGCACGTCGGGCAGTCGTCGGAGCTCGGCCAGTTGCAGATCAGGTTGCTGGCGTGGTCTGAAGCTCGAGGTGGTGGCTGTGTCGTGCCACTCGCCAGAAAACGGAGTAGATCTAGGTGGAGGTGGTGGCTGTCGCGGATGGTTTTTCCGTGACTTCGCAGCCATTTTCTGCCATGCTCCGGCAGTTTTTTGAGGTCAAACTTGGTACCAATGTGTAGATCGTCACACCAGCTTTCCAATGGTACCAAGAACACGTCGTAACTCCGCCGGATGAGGAAGATATGGCCGGCCAAAGGTGGTGTCGCTACAGTGCAACCCTTCTCTCTCTCTCTCCCCGCGCCTCTCTCTCTCTAAAATCCAAAATGTGCCGGCCAACAAGGGTAAAAGAGGTATTTAAAGACTCTCAATACCCAAACAAAAATAAGGGTAGTTGAAAACAACCATAAAGTACCTTTATTTGAATTGAAAAAAAGCCCAAAAGTGTTGAAACAAAGTATCTGGTAGAAACAAACTGTCCCAGAATTAAAGTACAATCTTTGATTGACCATAACTTACAATCTATAACTCCGATTTGAGTGTGCTGATAGCCTACGGACTCGTGGCGACGTTCTCTACACCAATCTTGATAAGGTTTGAGTAAAAATATTCCCAAATAAAAAGTCAACATTAAGCTCCCAAATGGTCAACCTAGTCCAAACGCAAAGAAAAAGAGTAAGCAAAAATTCAGGTCGTTACACACACAACTCACCAGATCTTTACTGCTCTCATACCAAATCTATTGGGTTTTTGGATGTTTGGCTGAGATATTCTCAGAGAAAAAGGTTAGTAACTCCTTGTTTTTGTTTTTCTTTGCTTTGGTTTTGTTTGAGGAAGAAGATAAAGAGAGAGGGAAGAGAGATAAAATATGGAGATTTTTGTTGTAAAAAATCTCAACTCTTCATTAATTTCATTTCATTTTATTTATAGAGATATTACATTAAACTAAAACACAACATATTTGACATATATATTTGAAATCCATATATATAAAATCAACCTACCTACCAGATAGTGACATTTCCTTAATATTGAGGAAGACAATTGTAGCTTCCTAAAATAGGGAGGCATTTTGGATCATATCCAGCCTTATTCTTAAAATATTGCTTGTTTAAGCTCTCCTTAGCTGCATGCTTCTGCCTTACCCAAGGAAGTAATGATAGATATCTTATTTTATGCGATGAACCTTAGTTTCCTCTTTGATGATTTTCTTGGTCATACAATTTTACCAAATATAGATTTATGAATGTGAACATTGACTGAGGCTTTAGGCATTGTCGGACACTTTGTGAGTGTGTCTCGGACGTTCTGAAGAAAAGACTTTTCAGACATGAATATTATCTTAGGACAAAATACCTCGAATAATTATCATCCTCGGGCATTCAACCTCAGACTTCATCTTCAGCCATTTTACCTTCGAACACTTCAATATCACCATCAGACATTTTATCCTCAGACACTTCAATATCAAACCCTCAGACATTTAATCCTTGGACACTTCACCCAGACACTTCTTATTCTTGGACACTTACCTTCAGACATGTTGGCCTCAGCCATTTACACCTCAGAGAAATGATAGAGTCAGGCTTATTGCGAAGCTCGGACATGCATGCAAGTGGCAAAATTGCCACCTTTTTAACTGTTTTTACTCATTGGATGCATTGATAATTGTTAAACATCTCTTTTTGAACTAATCATGGATTCCTTACATGATGATTTAATGATGGATTTAAAATTTAATCAAATAAGATATGCTTATGGGGTAAATATTATATAGATAACTGTTATTTGAATTCAAATTAAAAAATATAGATGGGATCTGTCAACTCTTAACAATTGTCATATAAGAGCATCTTCAATGAAAATGCGGGTTGTGATATATTTGGCATAAAAGTTGGAAGGATTTTCTATCTATATAGCATAGATGTTTGCGTAATAGATGTTCAATACAAAAATCAGTCTCAAATGTTTCAGTCTAATATTGATGTGCCCATCTATTTTTACCTTTAAAATTATATTTTTGAGAAGGATTGTTTTTACTCTTTTTTGTTGAGTTTGTCTTGCAAACCTTTTGTAAGACATGGTCAGCCTCATTGTCCTTTTTTTTTTTGGGTCACATTAGCTAATCAGCTAAATATTTTGTGTTTTGCCATACAAGAAATATAGATAGTCATTAAAAATAAAAATAAAATATATATATAAAGTATATCCCATGGAACTGCCTAAAGACTCAGCCAAGCTGATATAGCAAAAAGAAAAAGAAAAAAAAAAGAAATGTGAGGGTGGCTGTCTACTTTCGAAAAGCCTGTTAGAAAGCGAGACTTAGGCATTGCAATTTGCCTTGCTATCCACAATCTCTGCAAGAATCCTCTCTAATAGAGCAGGAAATCTCCGATTAAATAAGGGGGAGAGATGGAGAACATAGTCTTTTCTCATTTATATTATACCTACGAATAAGGATAGAGAAAAAGGAAAAAACCTAAGATTTCACGTAAAATAGTACTTTTGATTGGAAAAATCAATCTGATTTATTTCGTTCATGTTGAGAAAATGAGTCAGATTCTACAGGATCAAACCTATGACACTTAAGCAATAATGGAAAGGAATAAAATAAAATAAAAAAGAAATAAAAGAGAGGGAAAAATAATAATAATAATAATAATAATAATAATAATAATTATTATTATTATTATTATTACATTTTTTTCCATTTAATTATAAATTTTATGTTTTTATACTTATTTTTGTTTGAAATGAAAATAACAATATTTTAAAATATTATTAAAAATAAATAAAAAATAACATTTTTGATAAATTAAATTTTATTTTAAAAAATAAATAGGGAAAATGGGCAAAGAATGGGGATACCCATCCAGTCTCGGAGATTCACTTCCATGCTCGACCTTCCCATAAACAGGGACTGGGGCAGGGATGGGGATGAAAAATCCACATAGGGCAGGATACAAAGAAGGCTACCCTGTCCCTACTCTGCCTTGTTGCCCTCCCTAATATGACTTCACAAACATTTAAAAACAACTATTATGATATAATATTTTTTAAAAAGAAATAAAAAATTGATAGACATGTCAAATATTAATTGTGTTATAGACAAAATCATTAGAGATTAAATTTATGTTGAATGTCTATTAAATAGACATCTATGCTACATAAACTACAAACTATTCCATCTTTTGTACCACGTAGATAGCAATGCACAATCTAATTGGAAATGCTCTTAGAATATCTCATTTAAAGTCAACATTGTTTTATTAGAGAACCTTTACATATATATTGCATTTTTTCTTTCATCGAATTTCGGATGAGTTTTTGTGCTGAAACTGTCACTAGTGGCTACTATTAGTGATACTTTGTCACTAATAGTAGCTATTAGTGACAATTTCACCACGATCATGTATTGTAAAGATGGGAGAAGAAAATTAATGTACATGTATATTATATTACTATACATATATATTATACATATGAATTTTGGTATGTTAGGAATATAATTCTAACCTTACATTGAGAACAAATTACTGTGATAATGCTAACATCATCATTTACCCAACTTGATTTTAAGTATTAAATCATTAATTAAAATAACACCTTAAACATTTGACATGTTAGCAGGTTCCCATCTTATATTGAAATCATGTTTCTAAGATATCATAGCTTATACGTTTGAGTGTGTGTGTTTATATATATTAGCAAGATGTCCTAATGGATTTTTCATCAAAATTATCATTAAAAGTATATTTTAGTGACAAAAATAAAACTGTAGTTTTTAAAAATATACTATTCAGTAACGACGTACAACTTCATATTTGTAACTAAAAAAAACTTTTAGTAACAATATTAATAGAAATTCTACCAGGATGTCTTGATAATAGTATTATTTATATATATAGTTATTCTTTCATCCGAGAATTCCATATTGGATTCGTGAGGAAAGTGTTACTAATTAACTACTATTAGTGACAAAGGCGTCACTAATAGTAGTTATCAGTGACACTTCTTGACAAATCTCATTTAGGATTCTCGGATGATAAAAAAATCTTATATATATATATATAATTATTTTTTTAGTAAATGAATCTCTTACTTTATTAAAAATAGCATCTCTAACGAAGATGAATATTGTTCTCAATGGCACAAACTCTTTGTATAACTCTATGAGTGGTGTTAGGACCACCAAATTTGTATACTAAATTTTAGATACCAAATAATGTTATAGTTGATAATATTACTGACAAATCAAAATTATAGAAAGTAGACGTAGCAAATTTCAAGACAAGACGACATGAATCTCCACAAATTTTTGAAGATTTGAGTTTATATAATTTAATACTAAAGCTTAACAAGTCAGATTTGGATGAATAAATTTTTGCACGAACATAATACAATACGGCATGAACACAAAATTTTGTTTAACAATACACAAATCCATACGTATTTTTGAGAGTTTGGATTTGCTTAACAAGTCAAATTTAGGTGAATAAATTTGATCTTTTTTTTTTTAAGTTATCAAAAAATAATTGTAATTTTTAAAATTTATATAACGGAATGATTTGTAATTAGTGCAAGCCTCAAAAGCAACAGATGAAATATATCTAAAATTTAAAGATGGCTATCTATATTTCTTATATGAAATATTAATTTTTAAAAATTCATATTTTCATTGGAAATGCTTTAAGAGCTCTTAAAGCATTTTCAATAGCTCTGTTTATTATGAAAGTTTATTTGTCACATAAAAAATAGACATTCATTCAAAAAAAACCTCTCCAAAAGTTCAAAAGTTCTATAAAGCTAATATGCAAATAAAAAATAGAAGATATCAAAATTAGTGTCTACTTATGGAATGAGGATTAATTAGATAAACATATTTAATAATACATTTATGGAGAAAATATATTGATAAATCTTTAAAAAAATATATAATATTTTAAAAAATTTGATAGATTATTAATTAACTAGGGTTTAGACAAAACTATTGAAGAAAAATTGTTAGATTCAGTATATCAATTAAACATTCATACCAAATAGGCTGCAAGTTCTTTCAATTAACCTCAGTGCCACTTAAATATATATAGCAATCCACAAAAATATGAAAGATGCTCAGAAGTATTTTTATATGACAGTATGTTATATGTAACATCTTATTTACATTTTAAATTTAAATTCAAATAACAATTATCAATGGCTAAATATGACGGCTAAATACTTATCACATATTCTTTTCCCATTTAATTAGATTAGATAACTGAATTAATCATTATTGATTATAACCATTAGCTAGATCATTAGTCATCACCAGCTAGTGGACATATATCATAGCCAACGGCTGCCCATAGTGATACGTGGAAAGAAAAAAACTTGAAGGTAAAATTCAATGTTCAAAAATTCAATATATATATATATATATATATATATATATATATCCCAAATTCAAAAGGTAATGACACTGAATTTGGAAAAGAAAAGAAGTGTTCTTTAATTGTACATTGCAGAACAAGTAAATTAAAAGATTGATGCCAGTATAAGATTACATGAGCTACAAATTAAATGGTTCGTTGTTAAGTCATAGAACCCTACTAAAAAACAGCCAAAGGCTTATACATTACCAATATTTGTGTAAATTAGTCCAAGGCTTAAAATTTTGGACTCGGGCGGGTTTGACTTGAAGAGAAAATTCAGGACTGGTCAGACCATAACAATATTTTAAATGTTTAAATCCAGTGTCCATTCATTTGGGTATCAAGCTGGAATTTGGACTTTAATACTGTGCTTGGACTTTGGATTGAAAGTTTAAGCTCAAATTAAGAATAAAAAATTTANAACAAAAAGATATGACTAAAACACTAAAACATATCCTATTGTTGTGTTTTGTATAGCAATTTTATTTTTTGGTTTTTTTTTTTAACCCAATAGTTCTAAATGTTATAAAATTCAAAGCAATTTTTAAAAAAAAAAATTTAAGAAAAAAATAAAAATATCTTTGTTGGGGAGCTTATAGAGCCCAACAAGTATGTTTTATAGCAAATTCCTATATATATATATATGTATAATATTTTTAGATATAAAATTTTTGTCTTTTAATTTGTAATAAAAAAGAAAATATGTATAGATATATATATTTCCATGTCTTTAATTAAATTTGGTAAAAAAAAATTGTATTAATTGAAAAAATCAGTTAGTAGAGGGTATGATTGCAAAACAAACAGAAGAGAGAGGGATGTAATTTAGATTTCAGTATCAGTGTGTCAACGCCAGTCTGTTAGTGCGTTAGCATCAGTGCGTCAGCGAATGGTATATTCGTACTTTATTTCGCCACGTAGGAGAGATAATAAATTTAACGGATGGAAATCTAACGGAAAGGAAGAGATGTCATTAGAGCAAACTTCATGAATTTAATTGTAATTTAAGCAAACTTAGGAGAAAATAAATATAAAATACCCTGTGCATTAATTATAATTAGATATAATCTAGCGAAAATTATATATATAATATAAATACTGAAAATTTACCGCCATGTTATAAAGAACATAATATAAAATATAGAAGATAAAAAGAATAGAAAAAGCAGAAAGATATATTATTATTTTATTATTTTTGTATTTTATTAATTTCAAAATTTCTATTTATAAGCTTTATAATATATATATATATATATATATGTGGATATATGCTACATATAGTGATGGTGAATATTGATGGATGTTGAAGGTAAATATATGGCAATGGTGAAAGTGACATGTATCACACATAAGAAAGTTTTGAGGAAGTTACAAAAGTACACATTGATATCCATGGGTGACATTCACATATTCATAATAATCTTTTTAGATATTTATACCTTATTAAAACTTTGTTATAAAAATTTTTAATGGAACAAAACTATTGCGAAGAAAAAAAAGTGCAATAATATTTATATGTATGATAATATGTATGTTAATTTGCTTTGTTAAAACTTTACAAGAAAATTTTAGTGGGACAAACTCGTGACAAAGAAAAAAAAAGCACATATAATGTTTTTTTCCCTTGATTGTAGCATTTCTAGAGTATGTCAATGCTAAATTGCCTCATTAAAACTTTGTCATGAAAATCTAGTGGGACAAAATTTTAACAAAAAAAGAGAGTATAATATGTGTACATCTCTTTGATAAAACCTAATTGGAGAAACTCCATTGTGAAGAAAAAAAGAGTGCAATAATATACATGTGTATATATATATATATGTGTGTGTGTGTGTGTTGATCTATCTCGTTAAAATTTTGTAAAAAATACAGCAATGCTAAATTGCTTTATTAAAATTTTGGTCAAAAAAATCTAGTGGGCCAAAACTTTGACGAAGGAAAAGTCTACAATATGTGTATATATCCCTTTGATACAATATTTCTGGTATATTTGGAAGCTAAATTGCCTTGTTAAAACTTTGTAAGGAAAATCTATTGGGCAAAACCATTAACCAGTGGATAAATGAAGGATATTCCCATCTCCATTTTGGGGCTATTTATATCATCCTCAATTTCCATGGTCGTCCAAATATCCCTACCACTTGAAAGTTATCTTTCTTTAACAGAACGTTCATGACCTATGAACATGCTGTTATAGGTTCCGCCACCACGTCCCGCAACAATTGCAGTATCATGCTCACTTTCTATCCAAATTTCAACATGTCGCTCAGGGATCCAAATCTCTCTTCTGCCCTCCAGATACATGTTCAAATCCAAGGTGTCTCTCAGATTGGATCAGCTTATGCTGGTACCATTCACCATCAACTGGTGTACAGGCTTCAAGATCACGCCATAAATTTATGTCTCCCTTTTTAAGAAACATGCCCTGTGTTCGTCTCGGCTGATCAGTCTCATATTCCTTCAATTATTCAGTTTCCTCATGCACTCTGCAGAGAAGAACTGCTGAAAAGAATGCCTTCCATATGGCTGACGAACTATGAAAAGCTTCAGAAGCAGTATCAACAAGCCCCGATGACACTTCAAGCTCCTGTCTCTTCCTTTCAGAGACTCCCTGATGGCATCATTCAAACAACTTATAAAGTTCCTGAAGAAGTCTCAGATACTGAAGCTTCTACTTCGGAGACTTTCCCTTTCGCTCAATCCATGGCCATTATTTCGATCAGTTTGGAAGAAAAAATTCCTGTTTTGAAATTTTATCCAGATGAAAAAAAGGTCTATGTGGATAAGATCAACGGTCACTTTATCTGGGATATGGTCCTATAACGATGCAACTCAGATTGCGATTGTGAGGATGATTATTTTGATGATGATGACTATGTCACCAGAAAACAGAGATCAAAGACAAAATGCAAGCCTCCCTCTGCTCCAAGAAGATATCATCATGATGACCCAGATTCCCCATGGATTCCTCCATGGAAGAAGTCTCCTCCTCCTCTAAGATTGAGCATCCACGAACTAATCAAAAAAAGTTGTAAATCAAGACCTGCCCATAGCCCTACTATGGCCTAACCGGTTCCATGTATGATGTTCCGGTCCCAAAACACATATAGAGAGGACTTCCCATCCTTCCTTAAGGCTCCAACTTCAACTCATCCTTTTGTTTTACGAAAGAAAGTTCTCCCCTCTGGAGATATGGCTCCTCTTACTTCTGGAGAAGAAGTTCTCAACTGGCAGTTTGCAGCCATCCAAAATAACTTTGTTTCTCTCCAGCATATTGACAGCAAGCTTGATAAGCTTGTTGAAGGAAACATCATTGCTGATGAAAAAAATTAGCTCTTTATCTGAAGAGCTCCAATTCTACCATGACTTTGGTCCACAAGATTGATTCTTTAACTGCTGACCTTCAGCAGCTCATTAGCAGAAACTCTTTCGGCCATGAATTCCAAGAAAAATAGTCCAAAATCAAACAGCTTCAAACCCAAGTCCAGCAGATCACTGAAGATATCAAAAATAAGGATCCCAAATCCTCTCCTTTTACCCGAGGCTCAAGAAGTTGTCTCATGGCCCCTGTTGTTGCTCCTAATTGCCAGAAAACTACCTCCTCCATGACCTATGAGCTCCTTCAAAAGTTTACCCAAGACAAACCATCCTTTTCTTCTCCACCTCGCCGTCTCTCTCCCAGACCAAGATTCCAGACCCCTCCAAACTTTCTTCGTGGTCCTTCCACTTCAAGACAGTTTCCTCCACAACACATGGCTGTCTCTCAAAAGAAATCCTTCTATGAACCATCTTCTCCTTTTACGAATTCCTCTGCCAGCAGTTCAAATGATTTGGCTTGTATCACTGATCTCCTCATGACAGATCTTGAACCTGCTTCAGGCACGACTCAACCAGATTCTACCGTTGAAATTCTCTCAGATGAAGATTATGGAGAGACAAATGCTATGGCCCTCAGCCCTACTCTCAACCCTGAAAGTGGCTTTCCAAAAAACAATTCTAGTCTTTGGTTTTCTCTTGATGGCATCCCTTACCTTCAATGGAAAAACAAATTCAAAGAATTTTATGCTTAGGTGGATAATCAAGTTGTTCGCCCACATTCAAATCCCAAACTCATTCTGATTGATTTCATGTCCAGAACTACTTGATTTCTCAAAGACTGGTGGCAATCCCTTGGTGAATACCGACAGCTACAATTCCTCAGCTTTTCTCCAAATCAATCTATTGAAGAACTTCGATTCCAATTCTGGCAAAACCCAACCTCAGCAGCAGTAGAACCATAAAGATTATTTTGCTATGAAATGATGTTCTCTGAAGAACAAAACCTCGACATTCACTACCAAAGGATGTTCAAACTCTTCTACTCCCTCAATGGCTTTGATAGCATTGAGCTCAGACAGGTCTACGTCAATTCCCTTCCTGAAAAAATTCAACCCGAGTTTGAAAGGGAGATTGCCCTAGAACAAAAAAGCTTTGTTCAAATATCCCTTGGAGAAATCCACCAGAAGGCCATGCTTGCCTTAGAAAAAATCTGTGAACAACATTCTTACTTCTCTCAATTCATGAATAGAGACTCCAAATTCAACAAGCTCTACCAAAAGCCTCACTTGCATATCAAATGCAAAGAAAAGAAGGGCAGTTGTGCTATACAAAAGAATAACCATTTTCAAAGGTTTTTCCCCTCATCTAAGAAGCAAAAACATAGATTTCCCTTCAAGAAAAAGGTTAGATTCTTTAGAAGAAAAGAATGAGGCTCCAACCCTAAATCTGACAGGTGTTTTATCTACAGAAAAAGGGTCATTTTGCTAAGAGATGTCCTAGTAGGCAACAAAAATTGGCCCGTCTCATTCAACAACTTCAGTCTTTACCTCTCTCCCTTAAAGATAAAGATGCTGACATTGAATCTCTTTACGAATAGCAATACTGCTATGATAAAGACACCATCTTTTCCATCCATGATAGTTTCTCTGATGACTCTGAAGACTATCCTTATGAGCCTCTGTACAAGATAGAGCAGATATATCAAGTCAAAAATCTTACTCCTATAATTTTGAATGTCGAAATAGATCTCCTTCCTTCAAAATATGACAATCTTATTAAGCTAATTGCTTATATGGACACAGGAGCTCATAAGACCATGATGAATCCCTCTATCCTTCCTAAAGAGCTTTGGACAGAATACAAAGAATACTTCAAAGCTGCTGATGATAAGATCTTTAAAGTTGAGCTCATCACAAGAAGGAAGATAGGAATTAAGTTTTTTCCCGACTGTATCATCTGGACACGGGTCCTTGGAAGCAAGCTTCCCGATAAAGACCTTTTGATAGGCATGACCACTTACTTCTAGGCACAACATCTTCGAATTTTCTCGCTCGGAATCAGGTATAAAAATCAATTCAAAACATATACTAATATTTCCAAGCTATTTTCCTTACAACAGGTCCAAGATGATCATTACTCCGAGATAAAGTCAAAGCTTCTCCTCTTATGTGATGATTCTCATGATATTTTTCAAATGAAGCATCCTTCCCCTCTATGGAAAAACAGGGACTTCTTCATTCATCTACCTTTCAAAAAGAATAAAGACATCAATCCTACAAAGGCCTCTCATCCAGGAATGACTCCTGCAGATCTTACTCTAGCCCGTGAAGAATGTTCCCAGCTTCTTGCCCAAGGCCTCATTGAGCCCACTACTTCTAACTGGGTTTGCCAGGCATTTTATGTTGAAAAAAGATCTGAATTGATTCAAAAAAAGAAAAGACTTTTCATCGACTACAAGCCTCTTAATATTTTCTTGAAAGATGACATATTCCCTTTTCCAAAGATCTAGCCTATTTTTGCCTTGCTTCATACGGCAAAAATCTTCTTTAAGTTCGACCTTAAGGCTGGATTTTGGCAAATAGGTATCCATCCTATTGACAGACCCAAAACTGCTTTTTGTATTCCAAACGCCCAATATCAGTGGACTGTCCTGCCTTTTGGGCTTAAAGTTTCTCCTTCTCTGTTTCATAAAACAATGCTGAGAATCTTTGAGCTCATCCTTGATACAAATTTTATTTACATTGATGATATCCTGCTCTTTTCGAAGTCTCATGAGGCCTATCAGGCCTTATTAATCAAATTCCACAGTCTTGCTAATCAATATGGAATTATGCTTTCTGAGCAGAAAATATTCTTGGCCTAGTACACTATCGACTTTCTTGGTCTCCACATTAAAGATGGAGTTTACCAACCTTGAGAACACTTGACTAAGGAATTGACAAAATTCCCAGATGAAAATCTCTCGGTCAAACAGATTCAACAATTCCTCAGAATTATTAATTATGTCTGAGATTTCATCCCCCAGGTGGCGCAGCATACCAGTCAATTATCTACCATTCTAAAAAAGGACCCTCCTATATGGAGCTTATCCCAGACAAAGGCCATTAAAAAGCTTAAGGAGATTTCTCACAATCCTCCTCCTCTGAAAATCCCTGACTCGGGTCAACGAATCATCTAGACTGATGCCAGTGACTACTATTGGGGTGCTATTCTTCTGGAAGAAGATGAGATAGGAAAAAGTCACTACTGTGACCACGCCAGCAGACAATTCAGATAGGTAGAAAACACTATCATACTGTCGATAAGGAAATCCTGGCTATCAAGTATGGTATCAAAAAATTCTAAGTTTCATCTTCTCGGATATAATTTCCTGATCCATATGGATAATTCATCATTTCCTAGAGTTCTTGATTTATAAAACAAGGCTTTACCAAACAAACAGGTCCTCCGGCACAAAGACTGGTTTGCAAAATATGATTTCTCTGTCAAACATCTAAAGGGTAAAGAGAACATCATTGTAGACTTATTATCAAGGCCCCAGCCCATAAAGCTCATTTTTCATATCTCCTCTTTCCCTTTGGTCATGATGGCTAATCCTTCCTATCTTCCTGACAGGGCTACTATTCAGAGAAATCTCCCTTCGAATCTCAACCTTTAGCTTCCTCCCCATATGATCCTTGCTTATGCCCATCATAAAAGGAATTCCTATCTTCATCATGTTTTGCAATGCATGGACCAACCCTTCAGAACATATCTTGATAACAACACATTATATTCGGCAGTCCCCTTTTACATCAATCTAAAACATGAATTCTCCGACGAGCTATTTTGGTATCTATGATACTGTGTTAAAAAACATTCTATTGCCCTTGTGTTCCCTACAATCCCTCTCCTTGATCATCTAATTGACCCAGCCAATCATGACTCCATTCTATGGACTTTCTTAGAATGGTTCCACGATCTATCTTGGTGGAGAGAAGACCTTTACAAAATACTCCAACACAAACATATTTGGAAGCTCTCTCCTGAAGACTAGAAAGAAATGTCTTTTGTTTTCATACTTCACAGGCCCTACTTCTTTAACAAGACCACGAACAAATGTTGGGCTCAGGGTATGGCCTATGAATGGGCCAATGTCTATGCCATTCGCTTACCTATTATCCAGATACTTGAACTTGAGACTATGCTCTGTGAAATCAACAGTCTCGCCTCGCCTTTTGGCCCAGATGAGGTCTTTATTGTTCCAGACAAATTCTCCTCTCATGACCCTGGCCCATCCTCTTCTTTGGATCATGACCAGAAAAACAATCCTGCTGATAATATTCCCCTAGATCGCCTAACATATCTCCTTTAGATTCCTCCGGAATATTTTCAAGATGCCCAAGACCCCTATGAAGACTTTGACATGATTCGCGAAGTCAGCCCACCAACTGATTCTTAACAAGATTGGAAAATAAACCTCATAATGAGATCTATTGATTCTAACAACTCAAACTATAGAAACTTTAATATTTCCCCAAGTTAGAACAACATGTAATACCATTGTTCCAGATTCCTCTCTTTCGGTGGCTTTTTTGCTTTGTGCTTTTTGCTTTTGCGTGTGTAAAACAATAGTATTGTAATGATGATGTTTCCTCTCTCCTTCTATATAAGGAACTCTGATTCTCGTTTGTAGTCAGAAGGAAATTTGAAATAAAATATCAGTGTGATTTGCAAGAAAAATGTCTAGCTAAATTCTCTTTTTCTTTCTTCGAGTTCATTTACTATAGTATGTTCATCATCACATGAGATGTTACAAGTAAACTCTGTACTCACCCAGCGGAAGAGATCTTGTACATCAAAAAGTACACATTAGTCTTGCGATAGTTTTAGAGTTTCAGGTTTTTCACTGTTCCGATAACATTTAGAGTAAGGCATGTTTGACTGTTGTGCCCAGGTGTGGCTGTTTGTCTAGGGCATCAAGGTGTTATGTGGAACTGTTGAAAGGCCTAACCCCTATTGGTATCTACAATTTCACATATGTTATTGTTATGGGCCAATTTTGTTTAACAAAGCCCTATATGCCCAAATTTATATTTTTACTCAAATAAATTTGTTTTTAGGCACAAAATGCAAATGATAGTTCCAAGCTACTAATGAAGCTTTTGGTTGGAGATTGATTTGGTTGGCAGAAACTTCATAATATATGTTTAATTTGGATTATTTCATTAAAAGATAATCAGTTTAGGAAGTTTTTTAATCTATGTGATGAAATAATCCAAATTAAACTAATAAATGATATTAGCTTATAAGCTCAATTGGTGTTATAATTAGAGCTCAATGCCTATCTTTCAAAAGTACGCATTGGCCCACTTTTGGAAACCCAATGTTAATTTATTCCAGCACATTACAACATACATACAAATATATATATATATATTCCATTTAACTTTAGTATATTTATGAATCATTTCAAATGGAATACATAACTATTTGAGAGTATAATATATATAGAGAGTTTTGCTATAAAATCTACTTTTGGGAAGCTTATGGAACTCAACAAATGGATTTTTTCTTTTTTCTTTTTTTCTTGAATTTTTGTTTGTTTTTGTTTTTACCAAATACTTCTAAATGCTATAAATTTTAAAAATCTACCCCAAAAAATGACTTTTATGAGCAAATCATCATTTCATTATTTCTCTCTTCTATATGGAAACTCTATATTTTTCTCCCTTTACATTTTAGAAGAGTTTTCTAATCAATCTAAAAAGCTTAAATGAAAAGAAGATTTTGTCTATTTTCCACATCCAAAATCAAACTTCTTATCTAGGGTTACACAGAAACTCATGGTCTAAGCAAGCCAGCCACCATTTGAGAAAAAAAATCATCTTTCTCAATCAAGCACTTTTTTTTATCTATCATCATTACTCAAATATTGTTTTTGTCCCAAAAGCAAAGAGCTAAATGGTGGATAAAAAAGAATGGAGAGAGAGAGAGAGAGAGAGAGAGAGAGAGAGAGAGAGGATTGAAGATCTATTTAAGGGGAACTTCCTTCGTATATAGGGGACCCTTTTTTTCTTCCTATTCTTCATGCTTCTAGTGACCAACTCAGTGAAAATAGGCATTTAAGAATCCATTAATTCAAGCTTTAGAGGACCATTTCATCTCTTCTTTAGTTGTAGTTTACAACTTTCCCGAATGACATCTTTATATATAAAAAATAACCTCCATCACTAGGTTCAAAGCTGTGACTTTTCATCTCATGAACTAGGATAACTAGAAAATATCACTTATTGAATTATATTGTGAAGTTTTCTCTCATACCATTTCAAAACCGTTAAGTCCTCTTTGCTCTACTTTGAATATGGGATTATATTGACTTATTTTATTATTCTGATTTTTTTATTTACATGTATATTTGGCTAATTCCTCTTTCAGAGCTACACTTAGTGTTTTTTTCTTTGCAATGGTGTATGTTCTTGAGTTTGTGACTAGGTGGGTTGTCAAAGGAAATAGACTTTAAAGACATCTGACTTGGTTCATCAAAACACATCAAGAACTTAGAGGGGGAACAAATACGGGCATAACAAATCTGGGCAAGAAAAATTCGGCTATACAAGCACAAATAATCCAAGTGCTCGTGCAAAGCCCGTGAAGTGTAACACATTTGACCCCAACAATTATATATACTAATATAGCACTGCTGGTTTTTTTATCCATGATAAATGCTAACCATACTACCTCATTAAAATCGTATCTAAAAAAACCTAATGGGACAAAACTTTGGTGAAGAAAAAATAATACAGTATCTATATTATTGGTTTGCATATGCTCTTCTAATGTCGACATAAATGGAACTAGCATATACAATCTTTAAGTCGACACATTAGTAAATAAATATTTAATATAAACTCTAATATTAGCAATGCAAATTATCATTTTCTTCAAAATAAAATATTGATTCACGATGAATGTCTCTACTAGGGCTATGCGATTCCGGCGACAACCATGCTAATTTTGGTGTGTGTTTTTCGGTGGGTTTGATCCTTTTGTAGTGGTCTTCCTTTTTTGGTGGTTGCAATTTGGTTTGCTTGTGCTTTTGGTCCCTGTTTCTAGTGCAATAAATTAGGGGTCACATTTTTGCTTCTACTGTTGCTAAGCATCTGCTACCTTAGCTGCGATGGTTACTAGCATTGGCTTGCAGAAAAAAGAGGAATTTAGATGGTCGTCGAAGGCTGATAAATTGCAGGAGCTTCTTGCAAATCCTTCAATTTCGTTTAGCGGCATTGTTTCTCCTTCAACGGTGGTGGAGATGCTTGCTGGTTCTTCTCTCCCAAGGGTCTTTTAAACAAACATGATGGATGATGATGATGATTAGAATTGTGACTCAGTTCTCAATAAGTTTGGCTTGTATGATGATGAGTGCTCAGCTGGTTTTGGTTTTTGCCAATCAAATTTCATTCAAAGTGTTGCATTGAGATATCAATGTTTCGGTGGGGTGGCTTGTTCTGGTTCCTATATAATGGGTGTAGGTAGTTTTCTAGCATCATCGAGGGTTGCAGCCTCAGTGTCCATGGCTCATAATTATGATGTTCATGTTGGTGTTTACGCTGCTAAACTGAAATTGGATGTTATTGGTTAGAATTCCAATGATGTGTGCATACGTTCCATACCTGATGGTTCGACCAAGAAGATGCAAATGCCAGATTCGGTGAGGAACAATATTGATTTTGGTATAGGCACGGGGGTATTTCCAAGTAAAACTTTTGCTGATGTCTTGATTGGCATTTCAATGGACAATGTTCCTTCTCCATCCTCTCAGTCGGTTTCAAGTAACTGCAGATATGATATTTCTATACTAGTAGAATGAATCCTTACAAAGAATGATTGAATTTATTTAAATCTTGTCGGACACTCTTTGGAAGGTTGCAAAACTTAAATCCACGCTTGTTAGATTTGGAATTTGAATGATTGGCGTCTTGTTTCATTTGGACGTGGCTATTTTCTTGTTATGCTTAATACTAAGGAGGTAAATGATCGTGTTTGGTCTTTGGAGGCTTTGTCTTTGTCACCTAGTGTTTTACGTCTTTGGGCTTGGTCTCCAAGTTTTAATTCGGCTTTGCGAAACTTGACAAATACATAAAATTTGGTGAGATTTTATGATTCATGTTTTGAATATTGACACCCTATGATTCTTTCAGATCTTTGAGATCTTACTCGAGGAATCGTGGTTTCTCTAAGAATAGATAAGCGTCATTACTCTATGAGAATATTCTGGAGAATATAAAAATTTCATTACTCTATGAGAATATCCTTTCTTTTTGTTCAGCTATCAATCTATACGCCATGATCTATCTAAATGTCGTATTTTTGGTTGAAATAATGTAAAATATGTTTTTAAAGAGGCAGTTAAGGTTAAGCCAAAGGTTAATCAAACTGCCAAGCTTGATAAGGTTGTTGGTTCCAGGAAAATAAGCAGTCAAAAAGTGGACACTGACACCTTTTTTGAGGCAAATAATGGTGGTAATTATGTTTATATGGATTTTATG
Source organism: Ochetophila trinervis (assembly GCA_003254975.1). Lineage (NCBI taxonomy): Eukaryota > Viridiplantae > Streptophyta > Magnoliopsida > Rosales > Rhamnaceae > Ochetophila > Ochetophila trinervis. The sequence goes on along the minus strand of QANX01008186.1, from coordinate 49,409 downwards.
TATTCTCTAAATATGAGGGTTTTTGGAAGATGCTACTTTTCCATTGGGACAAACAATTAGTACTAAAGTTTTTTCTATGGCTATTATAGCGGATAAAAATGACCAGGTTAATATGTGCAAAGCAATTGGGAAAGATGAAATGACTTTGATTCCATTTGAAAGTGGTACTAAGGCCTCATCTCTAGATTCATATAGCATGGTTCAAAATAGCACGACTTTGGTTCTTCATGAGTCAGTTACTAAGGTTGATGATGGGGATCCATGGATAATTGTATCTTCAGAATGTAGCTGAAGACAAAGTCGTATTCCAAAAGCATTAAGTGGTCCCAAAAATATGTGGATACTTTCTCATAGGACTATTCATAAATAGTTGTTCTTTTTTTTTCTTTTTCCTTTTAGGGATGGTATTTTTTTTTGTTTGCTATATGGTTTTTTTCTTTTTTCAATAAATTTTGCTTGTTTGGGCTTGTGAATTTAGCATGTAGCTTATTCTAATTTTCTTCAAAATAAATATAAAAGAAATATTTTGTTAAAAAAATATTGAGAATAATATTTTCTTCAAAAAAATATTAAAATTAATATTTTCATCAAAAATTATAGAAAAAATAATTTCTTGAAAAAAATATGCTTAAGCTATTAAAATGTCAAACAAACCAATCAACTATCATTATGTATAAAACATTGCCTCTTTCAAGCCAATTAGAGCATCTTTAATGGCTCTGTGGATTGGAGTCTACATGGCACATAGAATAGAAGTATTTATTGCTTATGTGGTAAATATTTATTTAATAGATAGTAAATATTTAAAATTAGTTTCCAATGGAATCTGTTCACAATAAAATTAATAGATTATGTGTACTTTTTTTAAAATTTTATCTATTTAAAATTTCAAAATAATTGAAAAAAGAATAAAAAAAGAGTTAATTGCTGAGTCACACTGTCTAACAGATCTTCTGAAAGTAGATAGTCTATTTGACAGTGTTTATTTTATTTTTTGCCACATCAGCTTAACAGAATTAATAGACAAAGTCATTGAAGAGTTTTTTTTTTTTTTTTAATCTTTCTATATTTATGATGTGACGATAAAATTAGAATAATCCATAATATCATTGAAGATGTTCTTAAATGCTAAAAGTTATTTATGAAATACATCGTAACCCTAGAAAATATAACAAATATATATGAAAGTAAATAAATGACATTGAAGTCATGTGCACACAATACTGCATAAGCAAACGAGATCAATGGGCCAGACAATAATCAAACAAGCTAGATAACAAATGAATGAGCTAATTAATAATCGATCGGTAGTGGACTTGAGCCTGCAAAACAAATTAGAAACCCAAAATGTCACCAAAACACAGCACCGTAAGAACAAGAAATATTTGTGAATTAAATATACCATATGATATATATATATATATATGTATATATATATTATCTTGAGGATTCCAATATAATAATCATATTTATGAACAAAGATTATACAAGAATAAAAAAAATTAAAAAAAGTCAATTGTATAAATTTTTTTTTCCACTATGTATTGGGCAAGAGCTGACAATGGAATACTTATCGATTTACAAAATAGATCCCCCGTCAAGAAGACGGATGCAAATTTGTTTATATTAATTTAGAAAAGTTTATTCAATTTAAAATTGATTAGATTTTAAAAAAGTTTAACATTATAAGAGTATTTAATTCATAATTGAAATAAATATATATAAATTAAGATTTATTCAATTCAGATTTTAATGAATTTTATAAAAGTCTACTAAAATCTAGGTGAATTCGGTTAAAACTTTATACAAGTTTTTTAAAATTTGATAGTATTCAAACATCATTAATTTTAAAAGACTTTAAAAATGATAAATTTTAATAAATTTTATTGAATTTTTTAAAAAAATAAAGTGAAATTCAATTTATTTTCTATGCATTTCATTGGATTATTATGAATTGTATACAAAATCTATAAAAAAAAAATTTAAAATTTATAACTTTATTTAAATCTTTAAAAAATTGAGATTAATTATCGAATATTAGTTTTTATTTTTTATTTGAAAGTCATTAATTTATGTGTAATTAAAAAAATTCTAATTATAATTTAAATACAATGATTTTTTTTTTGGGCGTAGCTTTATTTATTTATTTTTTAAATTGAAAAGAAGAGTTTCAACATTTAATCCTTTTAACTGAAAACGTTAAAAAATTTATCAGTGTCAACTGGATTGCTCCAATTAAATGGGAGCAGCATTATTACTGGATCTATTTAATTAACAACACATAGGATAATAAATTTAAAAAAAAAATAAATAAAAATAAATAAATAAACGATAACAAAAGAAACAAGACTATAGAAACTTAAAAGTTAAAATTACAAAAACAACCTTTTTATTTTGTCTGGTTTGCATAAATGCCATTATATTTTTAGAAATTAAACAAAGCGCGCACTTCCTCATGTTGTATTTCTGTTACCGTAGCCGTATCGTTTTTTTTTTTTTTGCACTTAATTTTAAAATTTTCACATATGTTAATTGAGCATATGGAAAATGTTGTAATGCCAATTACAATTTATAAATACTTACATAAAAATGTGATGATTTATTGGTAAAACATTAATAAAATATGACTTGGTGGTTTTTGCTAATGGTTATAGTATTTGTATAGCTATTACATAATTAATAAGAGACTTCCTCCACATAATGCATGTAAGCACTCCTCTAGATCTCTCAAAAGCCATCTACAAACTTCTTGATATATGTCTAAAATATATCTAAAACCTATGCAAAAATTAGGAAGCTGTTTGTATCATATATTTGAAATTTCCAAATTAATATTTTTATGAATAAAATATTATTTTGGAATTAAGTGAATTAAAAAGTACCACATTGTTTGGAGATGCAAATAATTTGAAGTTGTGCTAATATAAATATTCGTTTGAAAATGAAGAAGTCCCACATCGAAAATAAATGAGTCTCTTGAGAAATTCTTTACTTATAAAATTCAAGTTTCTTCAACATTAGAGGGGATCACAGGCATCAACACAACTACAACATAACTACTTAGTTTATTCTCGTTAGAATTTACTTTAAGTAGTCAAGTGTTCTTAGTTGTTTCTTAGTTTAAAATTTTATTTAAAAAGTCATTTGATCTAAAGACATTTGTAACATTTTAGTTATTTTGTTCTCAATAATTAATACAATCATTTGATTGAGTTTTGATTTGACTGGCGCACATTTTATTTTCTTTGGACTGTTTTAGGTTTGAAGTGGCACGCTCTCACACTTGAGACGACTGATTGTTGTGTTTTACACCAACATATCTTTTGGCACGTTCGATGGGACTGACAAGTTTTCAACTTAGATGATGGTGCAGACTCATTCGAGGACTCAAGCGTCCAACACCCACGGCAGCATTAGCAGCCGAAACATGTCGGAAGAAGTTGGTCTTGAAAGAGAAGCTGACAGGACTCTGGACACGACATAACTGTCTACTCAGGATTTTATCCGGGAGCTTTCCCAAAAGTTGGAGACATATCAAGAGACCCAACAGCAGATGTTGCAGGGAATCATGGACTTGCTACGCCAGCAGGTGCAGACGACTCAAATTGCGTCGAATGGCGCAAGGCCGACTAACGGCCAAGAGGAACAACAGGTGCAGGCTTTTCAGGCCGTACCTACTGGCAACACGCCAAGGACTGAGGCACTGGCCTTTCAGGCCGGGTCCAGTGGAAACGATGTAAGGTTTATGCCTGAACGGCAAGTCCAATCGGCAAGGAACAATGTTCCTGCCGAGGGGCATACTGATAACCAAGGCCAGACCGTGAGGGATGGTCGGGAAGAACATTTGACACAAGCTTGTCAGACTGTACCCAACGTACATGGAGGGAGAGCGGATGTCCAGGCATACTAGAACCTGCCAGTTCGGAATCAGATTCATGGCGGGGGGCATGCGGAGCATTTCAGACAAAACTATAGGAATGAACATTATGATGCCCATGCTTATCAAGCAAACTTCCACGCCCCAGCGCGGAGGAACGAACCGAACTGGATGAACCATGGCCAAGGCATGGATCGAGAGGCTGTCGAGACCATCATCCAAGAGATGATGGGTCCTGCATTCAGAAGAACTGAACGTCCGTCTTATAGGAGGCCGTACCCCAACGCTTTCGACAGGATCGAATTTCCTAGGAGATTCAGGTTTCCTGACTTCACCCTATTTTCTGGCGAGGAAAGACAATCCACTGTGGAACACATAGGCCGCTTCATTATCCAGTGCGGAGAAGCAGCAGCCAATGAATTCTTAAAGCTGCATCTGTTTGCTAATTCTTTGACAGGTCCAACTTTCACTTGGTATATCAATATGCAGCCAAACTCAATCCACAGTTGGCAAGAATTAGAGCAGAAGTTCCACGAGCAGTTCTATAGGATTGAGCCGGAGATTTCCATGGCTGACTTATCGCGCTTGCGTCAAATGGATGGAAAGTCGGTGCAGTTATTTATAATCAGATTCAAGAAGGTGAGGATTAAATGTCAGCTGGACATACCAGAAAGGGAGTTTGTCAAGTTAGCACAAGGCGGATTGAGCTACAAACTTCGAAAGAAGTTTGAGAGGACTGAATTCGACGACTTGTTCGAGTTGGTGTCTCGAGCCACTCGTTATGAAGGTATTATGAAGGAAGAGTTTCTAAGTAGCAAACGGTTATGGTTGGAGAGCACTGAAATAAAAAAACATTCAAAGATTTTGGAGATGAAAAAGTTATGGTATAATTGTTAGAAAAGAAAACAAAATGACATACAAACCAAAAAGGTGGTGCCGGCTAGGTTTGATTGAGGGAGTATACCTATATTTTATATATGTATATGCTTATGGTATAAAATTAAACTGTGCAGTTATAAAATTTGGAAAGAAAGCCCAGTCAAACATGGAAGGTTGATGTTATTTGAAATGGAAATTTGCCTAGTATTTATGGAAGCTAAATCTTTGGCTAATTGGAATTAATTGAGTGATTGGGGCCAAGGAATTTGGAAATATCTAAAATATATGGATATGTATATTTGGCGAAGATGTTTATTTTGGACATAAAGCTGCATTAATTTGAGGGATAATACAGTATTATTGCTTTGTAATTTTACTATGTTCAGCAAAATTACAAAATAATGGGGGCAATATTTGGACCATATAGTTCAAATTTCCAAATTAATATTTTTATGAATAAAATATTATTTTGGAATTAAGTGAATTAAAAAGTCCCACATTGTTTGGAGATGCAAATAATTTGAAGTTGTGCTAGTATAAATACTCGTTTGAAAAGGAAGAAGTCCCACATCGAAAGTAAACGAGTCTCCTGAGAAATTCTTTAGTTATAAAATTCAAGTTTCTTCAACATTAGAGGGGATCATTGGCATCAACACAACTACAACATAACTACTTAGTTTATTCTCGTTAGAATTTACTTTGAGTAGTCAAGTATTCTTAGTTTTTTCTTAGTTTAAAATTTTATTTAAAAAGTCATTTGATCTAAAGGCATTTGTAACCTTCTAGTTATTTTGTTCTCAATAATTAATACCATCTTTTGGTTGAATTTTGATTTGACTAGCGCACATTTTATTTTCTTTGAACTGTTTTAAGTTCGAAGTGGCACGCTCGCACATTTGAGACTACTGATTATTGTGTTTTACACCAACAAAAACCAATCCTTCAGTACAAGGCATAATATATTTTCCTTCATATATTTCTAATAAAAGGAAGCCTTTGAATAATGTCAAAAGGTAGAGTAAAAGCTTAGGCCAATATTACATAGCCATACAAGATGGCTTGTACCCGTTTGTTGGAATAAAGTTAAATTAGATTAGATTGGATTATTTTACGTCTAATTTAATTAAATTAAAAGTGAAATAATTTAATTTATTCCAGTCTAATCCAATCCGATAAAAAAGTTTGAATCTTTTTTCATCATTATCTAATGAGCTGTATTTCATCATCCGCTATTGCATGTCATGTTAAACCACTTCATCAAATTGAAAATTCCAGTGGTTATGTGCTTCAACAGATTGGCAATGAAGTTTTATAGGTAGATCAGAAAAAGAGGAACCATCATCCATGTTCTATTTTGTTATTTGGATAACTTATCCTACTCTTTTGTTTAATTTTCTGGGTAATAGGATAATATATCCTACTTAGCTTATTGTTTTCCACCATTGACGTTTAGTCCATATGGTCTGGCATACTTCTCATCATATATAATATATGTACTGTATATTATGTACATGCATATAATTAATTTTATCTTAGAAACTTCAAACATTATTTTTAATCAATTTATGTAGGAAAAAACTAATATTAGTGGAATTCATGCATGCTGAAATGTTAAATAATGTAATTAACTATGTATTAATTTTTTTATACTAAAAGTGAACAATTTTAAGACAACTACTTCAATTGTCATATGGAATACGGGATCTACTGGTGCTCCATCGTGACAATTTGCATTTTTCTTTTTGAAATTATAGTGAATAACCACCAAATTGGGGAAATAGTTGAAAAACCACTTTAAATGTGATATAAAACTAAAAAGAAAAAATATATTATTTATTATCACTAGTAATGAATTATCAATGGGACATACATGCTAAGTAACATTTTAAATGATTACCATTAAATGGTTCATTTTTTTTATTAAGATTTTAACATTAAAAAGTAAAATAACATTAAATATTTTCAAATAAAATTTACCACATAAACAACAATCACACCAGTGATCATCACCAATAGTGACAAATAATAAAATTAAAAAAAATATTATTATTATTAATTTTTTCTAAAGTTATAATTTTCTAATGGGTTTTGGAAAATTCTCTTTAACACTTCTAGAATTGATTATTTACTACATTTACTTGTAAGGACTTTAGCCTTTTTATATGCAAACAAATATTAAATATTTATTTTTCATTTATTTCATATAATAATATTTTAAAACATCTTTTATTGGTCTTTTATTTATGAGGTTAAGATACATTATAAATGCAGCGTAGGCATTTTATAAATCAACTTTAGGATAAAAAAGAAAAAAAATCAACTGTATTATTTTTTTTAATGGTGATTTTTTTTTTCTTAATGCATTTTAATATTTTTTAAAATTAATTTTTTTTTCATAGAGATCTCTACAATTCTACAATTAATTTGTGCAATTAATACTATATAATTGAAAAAAATTGTATATTTGTTTAATTTAATTAAAATTGAAATATTTGGTCAACTTAGAGTCACTTGATTTTGAAATTTTTATTTATTTTTTATTATACTAAAAATTTAAAAAAATTTAAAAACATAAAAAAAAAGTTTGAAATTCATTTATAGCTTTCATTTCCTATTTTTTTAATTGTAGTATAATTAAAAATGAAAAATTTAATTTTGAGAATAGCACATAACTTTTAAAGTGACGAAATCTGTTTTTTTTTTAACTAAATTGAACAAATATGCAACTTTTTTCAAACTATAGAATAACAATTTCACAAATTAATTATATAAACTATAATATAAATAAATTCAATTTCAAAATACACTAAAATATATTTAGACCTTCTTCCTTTTTTCACAATTTTAATGGTGAAATTTGACTATGGAAGTCTAAGTGATAATAAAGTGAGCATATTATAGCACCTCCTCATTTTATATTTTTGTCGATTCTTTTTCTACTTAATCTTTAAAGTCTCCTTTACAAAATGCCAATTACAATTTGACTAAATATTCACATAAAATGTGACGATTTATGGGTAAAAAAAAAAGAAAAAGAAATAAAATATGACTTGGTTTTTGTTTTTTCCCCAAATGGGTATAGCATTTGTATAGCTATTACATAATGAGATACTTCCTCCACATAACACAATTAAAAGCACTCCTCTAGATCTATCCAAAGTTCAACAACTTGTTTGATTATCTCTACCTGCAAGAATTAAAACTAGCTAGTTCTCAAATTCCAATCCTTCACTCAAAGGCATATACTGAATAACAAAAGCCATACGAGACAAACTTTACAATTTTGAGTCTTCATCATCATCATCAACCAATAAGTTGTTTATATCATCCTCCACCATTGCCAGTACTTCATTAAATTCGAAAATTCCCAATAGTTATGTCTTCCACAGATCAGCAATGATTTAGTTTTTTCGACGAGGTCACACAGTTAGGTATATATCATGAGACTGCATCTGTAGGAAGTTTCGAATTGCAGACTCGTTCTGCAGCCCTGTTTGCCTAGATAAAATTATGCAAGTCACGTGAAGAAATGAAACTGAAACTAAAGAGAGAGAGAGAGAGAGAGAGAGAGAGAGAGAGAGAGATGTTACTTCTTGCTCCCAGTTCGTGCGAATGGTGATAACGAAAAGAGATAAAGCTTGTACAATGAGTGCACATATTATTCCCAACCAGAGACCCTATTCAAACCAATAATTCACAAATTCACTTGCTTGTATTCCAAGTTAACATGAAAAATAAAATAAAATTAAAAGATTAAGGTACCAAGAATAAACCTCTCCACCAATATGGAAGACAAATGCCATTAGAATAGCTGATGGAATTCCAACCAAATAGTAGGATCCAAGATTCACATAAGCTCCAATCTTTTGCCACCCACATCCTCTAGCATTTCCTACGGATGTTCAACTTTTTTGTTATTCATCTTTTCTTTTTCACATCAGTGTCAAATGCTACAAAATAGCTATAAATTGCAGATGCCAACAGGGGTTTTGTCCTTCAGTTCTGTTTTCATGTCAAAATCCAGTAATAAAAATTAATAATAATAATGAATAAGATAGTCGTTTCGTATAAAAACCTGAAAGAACACTCTGGATTCCATCTACAAAGTTGGATGCTGCAAGAATTGGCATCATTTTCGCTATATATTCGACCACTTCGGTTGCATTGCTATAAGCATAGCCCCAAATTTTACGTATCAATACAATGACTATTCCCATCAATAAACCCTCAGCAATGACCATGACCAAGATAACATGCACTGCTAAACGAGCTGCTTCTGGATGTCCTGCTCCTAGTTCATTTGAAACCCGAATGCTTAAATAAAATAAAAAATTAGAATCCAGGAATGGGTTATATATAAGTGCTATTTTTATATACATTTTTTCATCAAAGCTCACCTTACAGCAGCACTTAGTCCAAAAGGGATCATATATACTGTTCCATATGTGTTAAGGCTGTAAATATAAGTATAGTTAGTAAAATAGTTTAAAATGTTAATCCTATGTAGAACTCAGCCTACAAATTGTCAAGAAAAATTATGCTGTAACTGAATGGTTCCTGTTCAAATCTAACCTTATAGAAAGAACAGAGGTTTCTAGCTCTGGATTTGGAAGAAGACCGGATAAAAGGACCATCATTTCAAATGACCATATCTCCAAGCTGTTCAAAAACATTGCAAAAACATCAATTAGTAAACTGCATTACAATGCAAAGGGTAAACAAATACAATTTGACTAAAAAAAATAAACAGTACACAATTTGGCATTCAAGACCATGCCATATGGAGCACAATAATGAAACTAGGAATTATTTACCAGACCATGACAGCTGAAGGAATAGCAAGTTTAAGAAAAGTTGGGATGTTTTGCAAAGCTTCCTTGGAAAATCCTGTCCAAGTTTTTGCACAAGTGGAAGAGAATTTGACACAGAGTCCCAACAATAGCACATTGATACAGTAAGAGATGGAAATTGCCAAGGCAGCTCCTCTGTTTCCAAGTCCAGATTTCAATACCAGAAACCAACAGATAAAGATATGGAGTAGAGTTGTGACTCCACAGCTAAGCACCATTGGGAAAACAATGCTTTGGGTCTGTAAGAATCTGATGAAGCATTGAAGAAGACCGTAGGCGAAAAGGCTCGGAATCATAAACAGAGCATATTTCCCTGCTTCTGCTGCTATTGCAGCATCTTGGCCAAGCAATGTTAGAATAGATGCTGTGTTTGCCCAAATAATAGCAAGGGGTATGCTCACAAGCAAGAGAACAAACATGGCTCTCTGCATGTGTATGCCCATCTTATCATATTGCTTTGCTCCATATGCCTGTCCTGATAATGTCTCTAATGCACTTGACAAACCCATCTACTCAAACCAAAAATAAATAAATAAATAACAATTTGCATTTAAAGATTACAGAATGAAATTCAATAAGGTGTAGTCTGGTAACGTGGTTGGTTTTTAGTTTTGTTTCTTTGTATATTATTGCGAATAATTTGCTTAGTTCAAATGGCTGTTACTGTTAATTAGTAGTAATTAGACTCTATTAGACATCTCAAATAATTATATACTTTAAATAATGAAAAATAAAAAATAAAACCAAAAACCAGTACAATTTAAAATTATATTCATTTTGGTGCTCCTATTTTCTCCCTTAACTTTGTAGTTAATTGTGATGCCTGATAAACTTTAGCTGCCATTAATTAATACTAACAAGCATTTGAGGTAAACCAATTACACCTAAAAAAAATAAAAAATAGAAAACCAACTCTGCTATACCAAATGACACCAATCTTCTCATTTTTTGAAACAAAATTAACATTTCATAACAAAGTTAAAAACTTGTAAAGAGCTTAGCAATCCAAAAAGGGCTTAAGTTTCAGATTTTTGCAATTGAATAGTTAGTGCATTACGTTTGGGGATAAAGGAAGCCAATTGATCTTCCTTTTTGCTTACATTATTAATGATTAGGGACAAGTTAAATTAACATGTCGGAACATAGATCCATTTATAAACTATGGTTTTTACCACCTGATTTTGAGCCCATTACTACAGTCTTGAAGGTTCTATACATGCAATGCCAGATAAGGTACATATACGTATACATTTCACAAAACTACTTGCATAGCAATTTCAATTATGTTATACATTACTTATATAAGTTAGATTCCTCACTAAGCAATCAATAGTAGCAATGGATTTCCATATCATATAATGAAGATAAACAATTACCAGAAAGGTGAAACCGGTGACTGATCCGAAGGAAGTAGCCATGGATGCACCAGATAATGATAGCTCACCAAGATGACCCACAAACATCATAGAAATCATCCGCAAGCAATTCAGCAATAGGTTCACCAATATCATAGGCCCTGCTAGCCATAACTGCTTCTTTACTTCCTCAACAATCTCACTTTTCCTATGTTTGAGCTCCATTTTCTTCCCAAACTTGAATGAAGACTGTGCCTAAAGATGGGTCTCTCTATTTTCTACAAAGCTTTATAGAGCGGACATGTTGAGCTCTTGTTGCCTCTTTTGAATTTTTTATAAATATTTTATATAAGGGTTACACCTTATTATAAGTACAATTTCCAATTGTCATATATAATTCAATATGTAGTTTTGTTAACATCATGTGTTAAATGAAATTGACATTTTAATAAGTTCTTTATACACATCATGACATTGTGTTTGAAACATCAATCTTTTCCCTTTAAACTAAAAATTATTTTTATTCCATAAAAAAAAAAAATTCATAGCATATGAATGAGTGAATCCAATAAAAAATTATTAAATATCTGATTCCAATTGCTTCGTTGTACTAAAGATTTTCTCTATTAATTTGCGTAGCATTACCGCACAAGTTATTCGAAACTCGGTTCATTTAGTTGTAAATTTATGAGAAATGGACAGGGATTAAAATGATTACTTTACGAATATATAGGTAAGTAAGTTGCATATAAGACAAATTCATCAATAAAATTGCACATAAGACAAATTTAGGAGATGTATTTAATTTAAATTTTAAAAGACTTCTGTATGGTTAAAAACATATATTTTTTGCTTCCTTTGGACTTCAGTCTTTAGCATCTACCAAAGGTTACAAAAAAAAATACAATTTAAAGTAAAAAAATAATTTCAAATTCTGAAATCAATGTGGAGGCAACAATCATCGAGAGGCGCAAGGGTTGGAATTAATTACAAACTTCAAAATTTGGATTTACCAATAAAAACTTAGCATTTGTGTTTACAATTAAAAAATTAAAAGTTACAAGTTTATATAATAAGATATAAAATACTTTCTCATATTATTGGACTTTATAAGAATATAAATTGATGTACTATATAAACATATGATAAATTTCAATGTAATATACTAATACGACACAAATATATTTATATATTTACAAATTTAAATTTGTGTGTAACAGTTCAGATTAATAATAGATCACATGTTATTAATCTATTATGTTAATAGATTTTAACGAATAAATTAATTTAAAGAGGACATAACAGTTTTTAAAAAATTTATTCCTTTGAAGATGATTTAATATTGTCAGCTTTTTACACGTCGAAAAAAAACTGTTTCATGTCAGCCTTACATTACGGGGTCCCATATAAGATTGTATTAGATTAGCTTTGATTAAACTCACATTCATGTTGTACTCAATACAATTTGTTAATTATTTCTACCAAAAAAAAAATACAATTTGTTAATTATGGTATTTTCTTAAGGGTCATTAGCAATATTTGTTGACAGTTTTTAGAATTTTTTTCGCATTGGAAATGATTTTAGGGTGTTAGCTTTTGTTTACACGTGGAGACAAAGCAGTTTTATGTGCCAGCTTTGCATTTATAAGGGTCCCACGTAAGATTGTATTATATTCACTTTTATTAAACTCCCGTTCATATTGAACTCAATAAAATTTGTTAATTATGGCATTTTTTAAGGGTTATTAGAATATTAATCCTTAAACTATATTTATATTTGTATTTTATAGTTTTGATTTTTTTATTTTTGCATTTTAACTGCTAACTTTTTGTTTTTGTTATATTTTGGTACTTAAAATTATTTTCAGTCTAATTATTAATAATTATTTATTTTTATCGTTTAAAATATCATATAACTTCTAAAGTTTACTTTTATTTTAAATTATTCTTTGAAATTTTAAACAATTCAAAAACACATCTTATTATAAGTAAATTTCCATTAGATTTAACTGGTAAAAAATAAAATAATAATTGAACGCCATTTAAACTTGCTCTTATACTGAAAGAAAAACTTATAATATATATAATATATATAAAAAATAAATAAACAAAAAAGCTATAGGAACTTAACTGTTTCTGTTAATCCTCTTCTTTTTCTCTACGCAAACAATTCAGACTTCAAATCTACCACCACCTCCTCCTGCACCGTATCTACCGTCGCTGCTATCCGATAATCTCCCGCGCCTCCATACTCTCCATCACAACCCTCGCCTCCGCCGAGACATACTAGCCACCTCTACCTCCGGTATCGACACCCCCACAATTGCTCGCCATCATAAAAAAATGAGCTGATTGGAGCAGGCGACTTTGGGAATTAGATGAACATAATTAGGTGATAGGACCGTCCAATAGGTCCAAATCCACATTTTTTTTTTTACATATTTAAAAATAGTAAAGAGAAGCTCCAAGCTATTTTACAGGGTTTTTGGATGGTAAATATTTTGGATGACATTAATTTTGCAATATTTGTTTAATTTAGTTTATTTTTTCTAAATGTGACATATAATTAAGTTAAACTTATAAGACATATTTAATGAATAATGTAGATTGTTATATACATAGTATAAAAATAAAGTTTAAAGTTTAAAAATTCATATTAGATTGAAAAGACTCTAAGTGATGTTTTTAACGGAGGCCCAAACTTTAAGCTTATTTGCTTGCATCTATTCTACTGTCTTGATCCAATGTTTCGACCCTTTTTTTTTTTTTGTATTCAACCCATCTTGCAAAACCCACGTTTAAACTCTCTTTTTGATTAACCTATTATTTTATGTATATTTACTTGTTTATTATTCAGCTTTGTATTTGTGTATAATATAAATATATGATTTTAGATGTGAATATATGTATATGCATATACCTGCTATTATAATTTTATTGTAAATATCCTATCTTTAGAAATGTGCATATATGCACATATTTATTTATTTGTAAAAGGCATATACATATGAATATATATTGTTTTTCTTATTCTTCAAACCATAATATATATATATATATATGTGTGTGTGTGTGTGTTTTTATCACTTTCTTTTATATCTATAAAACTATTTCTTTCTTTCTTTTCAACTTTTTAGAAGCCTTTTTAATCATCTAAAAAAAAAAAAGATATGGAAGAAAGGGGTTTTTTGTCCTATGCCTGGGATTTCCTACAATACAACTCTTTTATGGTTGTATCACATACAACCAGTAAATACTACCTGTTAAATTGGTTAGGTTTTTTTATTTTAAAAATAACAATTTAAATAAATTTAATGTTTAATAGTGAAAAAAACAAATATTCAGACCTTTCCCCCATCGCACCCAGCCCCTTCCCCGAGCCCCTGAGCCCCTGAGCTGCGCACCCAGCTCCCTTCTCCGAGTTCCCCGAGCTTCGCACCCATAAACCCTTCCCCAAGCCCCTGAGCTTCGCACCCAGCCCCATTCTCTGAAGCCCCTTCCCCCTAGCACACCCAACCCCCTTCCCCGAGCCCCTGAGCTGCGTAGCCAGCCCCCTTCCCCAAGTCCCCCGAGCTTCGCACCCATAAACCCTTCCCCGAGCCCCCGAGCTTCGCACCTAGCCCCCTTCTCCGAACCCCCCTCCCCCCATCGCACCCA
>QANX01008186.1:0-34443 GCA_003254975.1 Ochetophila trinervis | reverse complement strand
GCCCCTTCCCCGAGCCCCTGAGCTTCGTACCCAGCCCCCTTCCCCGAGCCCCCTCCCCCATCTCACCTAGCCCCCTTAACATGCTGACCATAATATAATTGGTAGAAATATTTTATAATACTCTTGTCATGTAAATTTTCTGCTGTTGTATCTTTCAATTTCTTAAGTATGATGCATCTTTAATTTTTTACGAACATCAAATTGTGGTTGTGAAATTTTGATTTTGAATACTACCCATGGACAAATTTATAAGGTAGAAACTTTTCAAATAAATGGTTCTCTGTCCAGGTAACACCATTATATTTTTTTCCAAGTAGTAATCTGTATTTTCCCTTTTGTGGAGATTACTTCCTGCATTATAAATTTTCTAGGTGTTAATGTTACTAAGTTTATGATCTGATGTCTCAAAAATCTATTTTGTGTATTTGGTATGTTCAACCCCCCCAAATTTTTTCTCCCTACAATAATGACTTCTGTTTCAAATGAACCATGTAGCATATTTTATTTTATTTGAAGATCACTTTGCCGTTCTGATATTATAGTTGTAATTTATCAATGGCTGTTATATTGTTCCAACACTACTTAGCATTTGTTCTAAATGTTGTTAAACATGGCTGTGGTTTTTATTCGTACCCAATTATGTTAAACTTATTACTTTCAATAATGTATCTTGCATTTTTGCTTTGTTATGAAATTCCTAAACTTTCATTGTAAAAGTCTTTATTGTGAACCAAATATTTGTTATTCAATTAACTTTCCCCAAAGTTTCTATGGACATTGTATTATGTCCATAATAATCTATTTCTTCCTTCATTTATATCTCTGTAGTTGGGAAAAATTGAGCATTTTTCATGTTAGGTAAGCTTACTGTTTCATATTCTCATTTATTTTTTTATTCCTTTTTATAACTACTTGTAGCAAAAGTGTACCTTTGTAACTGGCCAGGAAGATAATACTAAAATTTCAGAGGAATTAAAACTGAGGTTGGCATACCAAGAATCAGCTGTTGCTGTCCTTGCAAGTTACTTTCCAAATCCTTATCGTCCTTTTACTGAGGTCCAAGCTGCTGCTTTATTGTCCTTTGTTATAAGTTCTTTTTGTTTCCATCAAACTTTTAATTAGCAAACACAAAATATGTTCATATATAATGTTACTTCGCATAAATCTTGTAGGTGCAATGGATGATAATTTAGAGCACAATGACAAGGGTAAAAAGACAGCAGTTGGTGATGCTGGTTTGAAAAGGAAGAGAGGGAGAAAGAACGCTACAAATGATGACAGTGTTATTGCAAATCCATATTCAAGGCCATGGCTAAACTATTAGTGAGTTTGACTGTAACTATATATTTTTGATAATTTTTCCATGTAAATTGAAATATGTAATCTGAATTAGTTAACAAAAGTCTGAAATTTAAAAAGGAGGTAGGACTACTTAAGCAAAAAGCTGTCAAAATTGATAAAAAGGTAAATTCTTTCATACTTTTACTTGGTTGAGGTACATGCTATGAAGGGCAACAAATCTAATTATCAATTTTGATTATTTCAGGTCATGAAGCGTATAAGAGATAATTGGAAAAAAGTTGTCCGCTGGTGAGAAAGTAAAATTTTTTGTGCCTACTTAACCAGTCTCTCTTCCTCCAGCTAAGGTCTCCTTCGCTTCATCTAGTGAAGCTACACAACAAATTGTCCCAACAAAGATAGAGAGTTTAAATACAAGATGTTCCCCTGAACGTTTGTGGGGTTTAGTTGAGTTGTTTACCAATGATAAGAAGAAGTGTATACAAAGTCTTGGGTTTGGTTCTTTGATATGTGGTAAGACTAGTGGTATAGATAGAAAATTGATAGCATGGCTGGTAGATAAGTTTGATCCTAGCACCGCTACCATAGAATTGCATGGTAGAAGGTACACACTAGGTTTGAAGGACGTTGAGAGATTGATTGGGTTAAAAGATGGTGGATGTCCAGTAGATATTAGTGGTCCAATGGAGGCCATAGAGGAGCTGAAGAATAAGTTTAGTTCAGCTATTCCAGGCATCCGCATTTCTGACCTAGCAAATATATTGTCTGATAGGTCAAGTATTGTAAATGATGATTTTAAAATGGTTTTCACATTGTTTCTGATGGGAACGATTCTTAATCCCAATTCTAGTGTGTTTATATCATTTAGTTATCTTCATGTTTTGCTGAACGTTGATGGTATTGTGAACAAAAATTGGGCCACTTGGACGTTCAATAACATGATTAAGGGTGTCAACCAGTACAAAGCTGACAATATGTCATACATTAGTGGTTTTGTACTGATCTTGCAGGTATATTTTTACTCATTAATTGTATTTCATTTATTACATAACGTGAATGCCAGTCTTCTCTTATATAATCCATGATTTTATGCATAACAAATTTGTACATTTTATGTGCTGCAGCTATTTTACTTCGATGTTGTGTGGCTGGACAAACCAATTGTTGACAGAGCATTGGCTCCCATTCAGGCATGGGGAGGCAAAGCCCGAAAAAAAATCAGATTGCAGTTAAAAAAATTTGGTGGTCTTGGATTGGAGAAGGTATATAATTGACTATTTTTGTTAATGTGTTTGTCATTAAATGTTGATATATATTGTTCATAACATATTTGTAGGTTACAACAAGGGAACTGCAGTTTGAAACCAGATTTGAAGCAATAGAAATTCAGCGTCCAAATGCAACAATATATGCAGAAAAGAGATATGTTGATGGGCTCAAAGCTGAAATTCAACAGTTGAAACAAGATGTTGCAGGTCTTAAAGCGGACTTTGCAACTTACCAGGTGCAGGTGACTGATCAGCTTTCGAAAGTGCTTGATGTTGTGCCATCAAGACCAGAAGCTAATGACGTCAACATCACATCACCAAGTGCACAAAAAGCTGACAACAAAGAACCAAATCAAAGTAATGACGATGCCATACCCGTTATGACACAGCCCATGACCATGTTTGTTTCAACCGAAGATGAAGCACCAAAGAAAAATGTTGTCGATGATGTCATCATAAATGATTCCTCTTTATTTGCTGATACTGCTTTCGGGAAAAAACTTGATGGATTGGTCCATGCCATTGTACCAACGGAGGTTGTATGACATTTTTTATGTATGTGTTTACTTTAAAGTTTGCTATATAATATGTAACTTTGTTATCTATTTCTTGTGCAGGGAGAGAAGAAAAGAACTATGGGCATACGTAGTCCAATTTTGTTGCGAACGGAAATGCAAAGGAAACAGACCCGATATGCACGGTCACCTTGGACTACTATGAATCGTGATCGTGTTGGTCCATTTCAAATTCCAAAAGACTTGCCCGATGGAGATTTTAAACTATTGCAGTATATGTTTGATCCTGATCTTGATAAAAGGTATGTTTAATTTGTAATGCATTTTGTCTATTATGATATGTGTCTTCTATTTATATTAAATTGTAATTATTGTTGTTTATTTTTTGTTTTTGTCGTTTTACTAGTGAGATGCTCATTAAGACCGAGATGTTTCATTATACTCGTTGGGATTTGTTGTCGTTGGCTCTGCAAAAATGGATTGCAAGGGAAGTAAGTTAATTCGTAGCGAAGGAACTTTTTAATCATAATCTTTCGTATGTTCAATATTAAGTTAACAATATTGTTGAGTCACTTATTTTATGGTTTGTGAAGGTCATTTGCGCATTTGTGGAACGCATGACTTACAATGAAAAAAATGTGAATGGAGACAAGCCTCAGAAGTGTTATTTACCACCCCATTTTCAAGTATGAAAATTTGAAACCTTAATTAATTATCATTTTGATATTTTCACATTAAATGTCTTATGTTAAAGCTGAAACCATCTCTTTCACACTGTTAGGAAGAGGCACTGAGTAGTAAACCGGCTGTTGCTAATTTTGCAAAAAAAATGGAACATGAAAAAACGTTTCATGGGGCCGGTGGCGCTTTGTGAAAAGGTATGTCAGTACTTTTGGCATATTTATTATTATACAACAACAATACTATGATGGACAACATATATATTGACTAACTTTGGTCATTATGATATACAGATATTCCTCCCCATCCATGACACGGTTGGTCATTGGTTTTTATTGATCATGTTGGTGAAAGATAAAGCTGCCGAGATTTGGGATTCTCTCCCAAGTCCCAGGACAAAAGTAGCTTTTGCAAGATGTGTAAAGACTATCGTAAGTTATACCATTTTTTATATACACATACCTCTTCAAATTATAATTTTTTTGCCCTTCTAATTAGATGCCATTTTTGGATTTGAATGACAGTTGGAGGCTTTAGACATAGTCTTGATGAATGAATGTAGTAAACTTTTCCAGCAAAAATGTTTTTTTGGAAGTTTGCAGCTGCGGCCAGCAACATGTAATCGGGAACAAGATAACGGGCATGATTGTGGAGTATATGTCATGAAGATTATGGAAGAGTCTTGCTTGATTAACGATCCAAATGAACATGTAAGCTATTTATTTCATTACTTAATTTGAGATTGATTTACTTTATTCCATTGACTTTCTGTTGTTTAGTTTGATTCGGCTGCGGAAAGGTGGAATATTGCATTGGAGCTAGTGACTGAAAGTAATAATCAGAATTATAACGGCTTAATGCATGCGGCTGCAAAACATCATGAAGCCATTGCAACCAATGTCTTGCACACGTACGTCAAAAAAACCAGGGGTGGACCATCCAAAAAAGGGAAGAAGAATATCTAAACCATATCAATTTGACCCTTTTGTGATTGTAAATGAAATGCTTTTGATAATATTGTCCTTTTAGCTTTTTTGATATGCCTGCTAAATGCGCATAAATACAGGTAGACTTTTTTTGTGCATGGTAAACTTATGTTCGTTAAGGAACTATTATATTTTTGTCTATTAGTAGATACCAGAGGAGACACCATTTCTTAATGGTGTGCTGATTGTAACAGTAGGCTTTATACATAGTTTTAGATATGTTTTTATGTTCCAAAGATACCGGAAGGAAATATGGGCCATTATGGGGTGGCAGATGAAGTTTCTTTCTCCAACCAGCAAGACTCTTCCTCCAAGAAATGATTGATTGCATTATGTAAGTAGTATTATTCTTCTTTGAGTGATCTGCAATTATTCTTCTTCCATGTATAGTTTGTTGTCAAGAAACAATAGTTTGTTGTCATAAAGCTTTTTCTTTGATAAACTTTTAGTCTATTTTTGGTTCAAGAGTTTGAACTATTTGTATCTGACTAGGATGGTGATGTTGCTGCACAACAAGACATGATTAGGAAGCAAAGCATAAATGCTATCAATGGAGTTGCTAGTAGGAACATCTTCCACTTAGTTTGGGGCAATTGATTTCAACATATGCTCCTGAAGGTGAGTTTTTGGCACTATCTATAATTTCATTACTTAATTACAGCACTATCTATAAAATAGTATCTTTTTTGTTATTTTAACATTTTTGGTGTTCACTGGTTGTCATTTACAATTAGAAATATAAGCTCCAAAGAGAGAGAGAGAGAGAGAGAAATAAAGATATTTGTTCAAATAAAAGAGTAATAGTTCATGATTTTCATGAATGGCCACAAAATAATACAGTTATATGTCTTCATACAAAATTAATTATATTACCATTCATAAACATAGTATGAGAGTATAAAAACATATGTTGTTTCCTGTTAAACATCTAATGTGCATGTCTAAATATTATTAACAGAGAACATTTTTATTTTTGGTTGTGTGCTTGACTATGACAGTTGTTCTACAGATGATAAAACCGAAAGGAGGAGGAAGAAGAGGACAAGAGTTATGAAGGGGGAGGAAACAGGATTAGGTTTAGGCATTTTAAATATACTTTTGGATTTGAGAATGATGATCGAGTCAAACGGATAATTAGTTCAGTTCGAACTGATGGGTCATATATTACTTAATTTAAATGCCATTGGAGACTTAACTGTGGTGGAAATAGATTATGTTGGGTTTTATTTCAAACTGATGGATTGGATGTTTATTACAGGTTTTCAAGGCCTGACAATGTTATTGGTCAGTTAAGTTTAAATTTGGTTGTATAATTCCCTTTAAGTTGCTAGTAACATATCTGAATAGTGTGGATTAACTGTTTGTTACTTTCATTTTTTGTTATTGGAGAACAACAAATAGATGCGCATTGATGCAACAAATTAATACCAGAAAAAAATGTGCACTCACAGAACATTCATTTGTTTTGTGTACAAAAAAGCTAACTAGAGGGATGTTTGTAAAATATACCCTAAATAATTTATATAACAAGCATAAAACATAGTGCAAGAGAAAAAGAATAATGCATGAGAGAGACATAAGTAGAAAGGAAGATACAATAAAATAACTTCCTCAAAACAATTCCAACAAACTACTAACTTTTTACAATATAATTTCCAGCACACAAACACTTGGAGTCGGCCATAGGAATTGTGATTGGCCTTTAAAGGCTTTGGACATTTCTAAGGTTACCAAAAACTCTCTCATTTCACTCTTCAAATCTTGGAGCTGCAATGACAATATTAAGTAGACTTTAGAATTATACAAGAAAATACAAGGAAACTAAACATCATCATAACCGAACCCTTTTCACAGAGCCAATTAACATCTTCAATACAAAGAATAGCAAACAGTAACTTAAGGATTACATTATGAAGATAATACTGAAAACATTTAAACAATAAAGAAGTCATAACAAATTTTTTTTTCGCAAAAGATTCTTAATTATTTTCATGAATTGCAAGAGCTAAAAGGGGTTAACATCAATTGTGGCAAACTGATGGAATATAAATTGAAACCAGAATCTTGCCAGGATCAAAGTTTTTCTTAAACTATAATAAATGACTGAATTTTTTCCTGCGTTTGTAGAACTTGTAAATAAAACACAATCATAAATAACATTAGAAATAAGTGAATTAAACAAAAATTAAATCTTTTTATGTATATCACAATGAAAACCAACAGATATATACTCTATGTTACAACTATTTTGCACCTTAGTCTTCAAAGATAAAATTTTATACATACCTTTGTCCATCCCACTACCATTTACCATATGAGTCGGCCTGCAATGATGTATCAATATTGTCATTGCCGCATTTTGTATTGCATGTGCGCTTTGTGTGCCCAACCATTTTGCACTTACTGCAGCGCCGTTCTTTTGCCGCCTTACTTGTTTCCCCTGCATATCCAACTTTGTTTTTCACAACCAATGGATCCTTTATACAATGCTTCTTCTTCCCTGTTATGTCTCCCATGCAGAGTTTTGTTTCTTCATACATGTTTTTGTATTCTTCCATACGACTAGTTAGTCGGGCCACTTCCAATTTTGCCTCTTTAAATCCATCATCTGTCTTGGATGCAAATAAACACAGTTTATTACAGTCCACACTCAATGAGCCATATCGAAGAGCTGTTGCAGCTTCATCAGAAAATTCGTGTACACTAGGACATTGAACCCTACCTTTCTTTGCATCTTTTAGCCAACGGTTCAGCACCAATGAATCAGGAATCTCTCCAATATTCTCCACTTTCATTACATAAAATAAATGACTGCAAGGAATTCCGATGCTGTCGAAAATATTACATGAGCATTGTATGTGTGGTTGATTGTAATAGTACACAACATTCCGGGCTCGTTTGGTACGTTGTATTGTATTTGATTGTATTGTATTGTATTGTGTTGTAATGTATTATATAATACACTCATGTGTTTGGTGTAAAATTTTATTAAATTGATGTTTGGTACATTTTTTATTGTATTAAATTATTTTTTTAAAATTAAAAAAAAAATTAACTTTAACTTTTATTAAAGCTTTTAAATTTATATTTTTAACTTTTATAAAAACTTTAATTTTTAATTTTTAATTTTAATTTTATTAAAGATTTTTTTTCTTAAAAATATATATATATATTTATATTAAAAAAATATATAATTTTCTTCATATTAACAATTTCATTAATTTTTATTTTTATGCTTACAATATATAAAATATAACAACAATAATAAATACTGGAGGGCCAAAGAAAGGGAATCACACAAACTCAGAATCTACATGACTTGTATAACTTAATACATACAATTTTTGGTGTATTACTAATTCATCAAAACTTGTATTAAAAATGTAAAATTGTATTATTTAATACAATATGTTGTATTCACCAAACACAGTATAACAAAATAATACTTCTCTATGCTTCCCTATACATTATACCAAACAAGCCCGGTAGTTAATTCTGGATGCATATGCTTTGTCAACGTGTATACACGCATACCTCCATACTCTATGCAACGTGTAAACTCGTATAACTTTTGTCGGGACTACATATATCTATTTAAGTAAGCGTTCATACTCTCACATCGTTGAGTGCTTCACATCTCGGCAAAAAATTGACCTTTCATGAATGCTTCAACCCAAATTTCGAGTGTCTTGTGCATCATTGTCAACAATTCCTTATTGTGCAAACTAAAGCTCTTCCTAGGGAAAGTAAACCTAAAGCTCTGATACCAAGCCGACAACCACCCTTAGATCAAAGCCGGCAACCTCCTCTTCCTCCTCGTACCGGATGTTCGCCGTGAAACGACCCAGATCGTCGGAAATCACAGCGAAACCGAGATCCCGAGTAACCGTGCACAGTCGCGACACCATCTTTGGCCGGCCAGATCTCACTGTTCCGGTGGAGTTAGGGAGCGTGCTTGATACAGTTGGAAAGCTGATGCGACGATCTACATTTTGGTACCAAGATTGACCTCGGAGACCGCCGAAGCACGGCGGAAAATGGCTGCAAAGTCTAGGAAAAACCACCGTGACAGCCACCTTTCCATTCCGATCTACTCCGATCGCCGGCAAGTGGCACGACACAGCCACCACCACGAGCTTCAGACCATGCCAGCGACCAAAATACAAGGAACAGAGTTTAATACAAGTAAAGGCAGTAGCAGAAGTTAGGTACAGATGCGATGCCTGCGGTAGCTCACGAGGACCTGCAGCTAGGACCTAGGGAACGAAGTTAAAAACACAAAACGTGAGATATAAAATCTATGTGAGTGCTCCTAGGTATCTACAAAATATAAGCTCAGTAGTTAAAATTATTTTCACTCAAACCTCACGTCACTCAGTTGAAAGGTTCCCCGTTTTGAAAATCATTTCGCAAAACCCTTAGTTTTATCTCCAAAATCATTAAATCATTATAAAACGGTTTATGGGACGAAAATGTAATTTAAAACGATCATCGAAATCACGAATTAATCACTAAAACCATAAATGTAATCTCAACAAGAAACATTTAAATTTATTTGTAAACATGTCTGTATAAAATGGCAAGTAGAAACATTTGCTAAATCCAAACCGATCGAAAACCAAATACCATGGGCTCCAACCCATACAGTCAAAACCCATAATCTAAAACCATGAGGCAAAATCCATGAATACAAAAGCATAACTGCAACCGTGAATTGAAAATCATATAAATCCAAATCGTATAAATCCAAATTCGGTATAAATCCAAATTGGTATAAATCCAAATCCATATAAATCCAAATCGTATAAATCTAAATCATATAATCAACCCAGTACCACATCACAGTATCGTTGCCGTGTGACCCTCAGCGTCCTGACGGCGTCACAGGCGAGGGAGGGGGTATACTCATCACAACGAACCGGCATCCCAAATCCATCATGGCAGAATCCTCATCATCTCTCTCCCGTCACGTGTCCGCAGCAGAGGATGGCATAATAATAATATTGCGAGCACAATAATCCATACATCTCAATCATCATACAATACCATGTGGTACTCCTCAAAATCATTTCTAAAATCATAATATCATCAATTTTTCAAATCCTTTTATTTTTAAACAATTTTCCAAAAATCTTCTATTTAACAAAATTTACGAAAACCAATCAAATATTTCGAATAACAAAAATTTGCCACAAAATTTCTTAAATTTCACAAAAGCCACATTTTTCTTTGAAATTACCATTTTTACAAACTTGCCAAATATCCAAAATTCTATAAATCACCAAATACCATTTAAAACACCAATCTCATATAAAATTCCATTAAAATCACAAATGCATATATAGTTTCAAATCATCAACCATTTAAATCAGCAGATAATATATTTAATAAGCATAATTTAATATGCACAAGAAAAATTCAATCAAAACAAATCGTATGCGAGTAAATCATAATAATATATAATCTCAAAATGTTTAGAAAATAAATGCGCTCACTGGTCTGACGCGTGCTCCTGCTAGATCTCTGGTCCAGCCCTCGATCGTGTACGAACACCTAAAAATAATTTACCAAAAATTATTTTAATTACCGAAAATTAACTGAAGGCTCAAATGAGTCCTCTAAGTCTCCAATTACAAAATTTAAATACTACGTACTAAGATTGCCTAAAATTTTTAGTAATTACAAAAATACCCCAATATTTTTAGAATTTACAAAAATGTCCCAAATCGGTAAAAATCCCAAAAAAAACATGGATTTTCCCGTTTCAAGTCCGATTTCAACAAATTTTATACTGAAACGAAATTGAAGATGCAAGGAACGAGAATCTACCTTCAATTTCAAGATTCCTCGCAGCAATTGATCGAAATCGGTCCCCGAAGATCAGACCTCGGCCGGGATTGGGCATTTTCGAATCCGATCAAAATTAGATCAAATTGAAGGTACAGCAAGCTTGCCCACAACCCTAGGAATGCATTGGGACGGGTGGTGAGCACTCACTCAACGGAAAAGGATGAGATCGGCGGCGACGCGTGTGGCGGTCGTCGGAGCTCGGGAAAGTGCAGATATGGTCGCCGGCATGGTCTGAAGCTCGTGGTGGTGGCTGTGTCGTGCCACTCGCCGGAGATCGGAGTAGATCGGAATGGAAAGGTGGCTGTCGCAGTGGTTTTTTCGAGACTTCGTGGCCGTTTTCCGGCAGTCTCCAGGGTCAATCTTGATACCAAAATGTAGATCGTTGCACCAGCTTTCCAACGGTATCAAGCATGCTCCCTAACTCCACCGGAACAGTGAGATCCGGCCGGCCAAAGATGGCTTCGCGACTGTACATGGTTATGCGGGATCTCGATTTCGCTGTGATTTCCGACAATCTGGGTCATTTCACGGTGAACCACCGGTACGAGGAGGAAGAGTACGTTGCCGGCTTTGATCTAAGGGTGGTTTTCGGCCAACTCCGGCCACGGTGTGGCGGCTGCTGGCGCGGAAAGGTTGCTCGGTGAAGGTGGGAAGGGAGGCGTCGGGGGGGGTCTTCGGGTGTGCGTGAGAAAATTCCAGAATTCTGGAAATTTTTGAAGAGGAAGACAGGGGAAAAATAGTCATTTCTCACCCATAAATATCAACCCTTGCCAAATTACCAAAAAGCCCCTCACACTAAAACGATCATAACTTCCCGGTCTTAACTCCGAATCAAGCGTACTAGTAGTCTACGGACTCGTATCGACTAGATCTACGTAGCTTTATCAAAGTCAAAGGTAAAATATAACCACACAAAAAGTCAACCCTTGGCCCACTTAAAGTCAAATTGGTCAAATTTAAAAAATTTACTATCTTTCTCAAAACGGGTTGTTACAGTTTTGTTTAAATAATTTGGTCTAAAACTTTGTAAAATAGTATAAAATTTATAAAATGTTAATGACAGTGACTTTAGTTTGAGTTTGCTAAAGAAGAAAAAGAAGAGCTTATAAAAAAAAAGTAAATAAATTGGAAAATGTGTATCAAAATTGTAATTTTTAAAGTAATATACTTAATAATATTAATAATAAATTAAAAGTCCATTTTATATTGTTAATTAGAGAAGAGAATGTCAAATAGCTGAAAATACCAAACTACACAAGCGTAAATGAAATGTTTTAAACTATAAAGTCTAAAATGAAATAGAAATAAATCAGAGAGAGTCTATATGATATTAACATTATTATTTATTTAATTTTTATTAATTATTTTTATAATTATAGTTATTTTATTATTTTTTTAGTATGAAATATGAGCTGTTAATCAAGTATTTTTTTAAATAATTTTATAATTAAATTTAACTTTTTAACATGTTAGATTACAGGCACAAAATAATTTAATGAACCACTTTAAATTTGTATATCTAACGAAAGCTCAATAAACCTATAAAAAAAATTGATATAACATTTCACACATTGCTAGATCTAACTACATATGATATGACATGCTTGTTAATATAGCACAATTTTGTAAAAATGTTAAAAAATTGAAAATTAAAATATATAATTTTTTTAAAAAAAAATTCTCTGATAGTGTAATAAAAATAAACTATACATTTAAAAAGAGAAAACAAGAAAATAAAACAGAAAAAAATGATGAATTTCAATATAATATATTAATACGATACAAAATTATTTATATATTTAAAAATTTAAATTTGAGTGTAACAGTTAAGATTAATAATACATCACATGTTATCAATCTATTATTCTAACAGATTTTAACGAATAAATTAATTTAAAGAGGACATACAGTTTTTAGAAATTTTGTTCCATTGAAGGGACTTTTCTCAAGAGAAACCCCTATGGGGTCTCCACCATGAACCTCCTTATGGAGTAACCGGTTAACCGGTAAAATTTGAATATTTTTTGGTTATTTTATATATTTGTGAATTTACGAATTTATCCCTCATTTTCTATGGTTTTCCTATTATACCCTCAAATATGTTATACACTCTTGCCCTAATTTCATTTTCATAATTTCGGCTCCTCCTCCTCTTTCTCCCTCGACCACGGCTACTCCCTTCGATTCTGTCGCGTTTTCTTCCTCCCGCCGCATCTTCAGTAAGTCCGACGGCCGTTGTTCATCCTCTGCCAACGTTCTTGTTTTTCCTTTCTTGTTTTCTTCGGCCAAACTCACTCCTCCGCTGTTGTTGTCTTCCTCCGCCCCTAGTATCTCCGATTCGAGATTCAATAAACGCCGGCCTTGCATCTACAGCACTCGATTTTCGAAGCTCTCTAAGTTTTCCTTCCCTTTTGCATTCGACTAAAATTTTTCTATAATGTCTTTTGATATTTTTTTTCAGATCTGCTTTTTGTGTTTAGGTTGAAGGCTCATTTAGAAGTTAATCCTAAGGATTTAGTTAATGAAATTATTTGCTTATGCCTTTTAGATTATTGTTATTACACTTAATTTGTGAATATCTTCTAAATAGCACAGATGAGTTTCTTTGCGTTTCTATGGTTCATTTTGTGTTTTTAGCTTTTCCTTTTCAGTTTCAACATTATGGTTATAAGTGATTTCTCTTACCATTTTATTCTCACTTTTCTTGTTGGGTGTCTTTCTTTTTTTGAACCGATAAGTTTTTCCCTTTATGTTTTTTCAATGTACTCGAGAAAGAAATTGTAGCAAAGTATCATAGTGCCCTAAATATACGTTTGTTTGAAACGGAAGTTCCTTCTCGTGTTTAACTCTTTCAACTTCTTTTTAGGTTTGGGTACTCTTTTTTTTTTTCTATACCTTCACTGCATTTTTTATGGTAGATTATAAACTAATATGTCGCACTTGAGGTTGATAAACGACCCCTTTTAACAATTAATGGAAGATTTTATTGGTATTTTTTTTTTCACGATTCCTTTCTTCTTTTGTTTTTGTTGAAAGGAAATGGGTATCATCTCCAGAAAGATATTCTCAGCATGTGGAAGCATGTGTGTTTGCTGCCCTAGTTTGAGATCAAGTTCTCGAAAGCCTGTCAAGCGGTACAAAAAAATGCTAGCAGAAATTATTCCCAAATCTCTCGTGAGTCTCTTAATATCTTTACCTGGCTGCAGACATTTACTGGTCTTTTGAGTGTTGTGCGTTCAGCACGTAATTTTTTTATTTATTTTGAATTTAGTTTCTAGTGGCGGCATATACTACAAATGGTCTTGATAGTTTGCAATCTGCCCACTTGATCATGTAATGCCGATTATTATAACATTATATATAGTTCTTTTGTATATTGATAAATTAAAGGGGTTCCATAGACACAGGGCTAAGGAATAAATATATAAAACATTTGGTATTAATTGTCCTTTCATATGATTATTTCTGTCGGGCTTAGTCAAGTAGGAAATGAGGTTTTCAGATTATGTTGTTGAGTTTCCTATGTGTAAAATTGGTCATATTACATGTATCTTGAATTAGATGTTGAAGTTAATTTTATGTAAAATCAATGAGTCGGTGGTGAATATTTGCAGGATGGACCTCCAAGTGAAAGGAAAATTATTAGGTTGTGTGAATATGCTGCAAAAAACGCTGTCCGAATCCCGAAGGTATGGTCTCTTTCTGCTAGTTTGGATTTTTATTTAATATCCCTCTGAATGTTTGCATGTTATTGTTAATTAGAAGATCAGTTAGGCTTAGAGAAGAGGTTTTTTTTTTCTTGGTAGCTGACAGTGATAAGATGGTAAAGAAGGACATGGCATAAGAAATAGCTCAGCCCTGATCTCTCTCTCACTCTCACCATGTAATTATGACCATCCATGACATAACGAATATATATATATATATATTTAGCTGCATTATGTTGGGCATTACTGGTGAATTTCCATACATTCTGCAATTCATTTTTGTGATCTATTTAGCTCTAGCTGATCATAAGTCTGAAATTCTTTTGCAGGGAACTTTGATTGCTCTAGCTTCCTTTTCCAAAAATTAGTTGGTGAATATGTTCAGATCAGTTGCCTTACTTAGCCCAATTGCTTATGTGGGTCAGATGACCTCACCTCTTGCAAGATATGCTGCAAAAGCTATAACTCTTGCTTCTTATATTTACTGCATTAAATGTTAATATAATAGATGGTTATAAGTGAATGTTGAAAGTAACAAGAGGACATATTTTTGTATGGGTTACTTGAGATACCATTTGATATGTATTTTTTGGAATTACAACTTTTTTGTTTAGCATACTAAGTAAATTACAATTAAAACATCTTTTCTGGTGAATTAGTTCAGTTTTCTAATATTGAACATTTTGGTGTAGTACATTTTCATAGTCATTGAAAATAATTAGCATTCTTTTCGCTAATTTCACACTTTTTTCAACCAATTTTGAATTGACACCGGCAGAAATTGACTACCTGTAAATGCCTCTCAGAAATAGTTAATTAAATCAGAAGCTAGTGAATAAAAAAGGAAACTAATAGTTGTAATTTGGTTGGTACCTTGATTACAACAAAATGATAATTCAAAAAACACTAATACTTGGTAAAATGGATCAAAATAAATTTTACACTGCATATAAGTATTATGAATATAATATCTTCAAAAGTGATTTATTCCATTTGCATATATTTATCACTATAACTTTTATCAGTCTAACATTGCTAACTTTTACGTATTAGCAGTAGTAAAAAAAAATGTGTAACAGAAAAAAATGAAATGGCATGAAGGCCAAGAAAGCAAAAGCTATACTTGGAAACTTGACAAAATTAAACAAACAATGGAGAGAAAATGAAGATATTTAAGGAGAAGACCATATAATATTTATACTTCTATGATATATAAAACGTCAATATATTGATTTTCAATTTTGACAATTTAAAATTTATAATGCTACACATACTAAAATATAAGCCAAATTTATTTACCAAATAATACATGTTAAAATATAGCACATTCATATAACTTAAATATAAATAAGTGACTCTTAAATGGATAAGTGAATTAAAAAAATAACATATTTTTGCTGGTGAAATATTGTTGCTGCCAGGCCAGGCGCCTGGCTTCCCGCCTGGGGCCCTCTGCCCCTGATGACTCGAAACGGAAAAAAAGGCTCATTCCAAGGCTAGGCGCCTGGCCTAGCGCCTGGCTTCCCGCCTGGGGCCCTCTGCCCCTGATGCTCCAAAACACAAAAAAAAAAAAATTGTTCATATTTGGTAATTTTGGCTTACGGTGTAATATTTTTCAAAATACGTAACCTTCTTCCATACTTAGTAATTTTTTTTCATATTTAGTAATTTTGTCTTTCAGTGTAATATTTTTCAAAATACGTAACTTTTTTCCATACTTAGTAATTTTTGGTCCATATTTGGTAATTTTGGCTTACGGTGTAATATTTTCCAAAATACGTAACTTTCTTCCATACTTATTAATTTTTGGTCCATATTTGGTAATTTTGGCTTACGGTGTAATATTTTCCAAAATACGTAACTTTCTTCCATACTTAGTAATTTTTGTCCATATTATTGATTTAAAATTTAGAGTTATATCTTTCAATGTTTATACATTTTTATGGGAATGATTATCAAATTCATTTTATGGAACCTTGATTATTTTTATTTTCATTCACTTATAAAACATCAATATTTTTTTTTAATCTCTTTTGGAAAGTAGAGTTGGAAAAAAGCATGGAAAAAATATTTTTGCTGCCAGGCCAGGCGCCTGGCTTCCCGCCTGGGGCCCTCTGCCTCTGATGACTCGAAACGGAAAAAAAGGCTCATTCCAAGGCCAGGCGCCTGGCCTAGCGCCTGCCTTCCCGCTTAGGGCCCTCTGCCCCTGATGCTCCAAAACACAAAAAAAAAAAAAAGAAATTGTTCATATTTGGTAATTTTGGCTTACGGTGTAATATTTTTCAAAATACGTAACTTTATTCCATACTTAGTAATTTTTTTTCATATTTAGTAATTTTGTCTTTCAGTGTAATATTTTTCAAAATACGTAACTTTTTTCCATACTTAGTAATTTTTGGTCCATATTTGGTAATTTTGGCTTACGGTGTAATATTTTCCAAAATACGTAACTTTCTTCCATACTTAGTAATTTTTGTCCATATTATTGATTTAAAATTTAGAGTTATATCTTTCAATGTTTATACATTTTTATGGGAATGATATCAAATTCACTTATGGAACCTTGATTATTTTTATTTTCATTCACTTATAAAACATCAATATTTTTTTTTAATCTCTTTTGGGAAGTAGAGTTGGAAAAAAGCATGGAAAAAATATTTTTGCTGCCAGGCCAGGCGCCTGGCTTCCCGCCTGGGGCCCTCTGCCCCTGATGACTCGAAACGGAAAAAAAGGCTCATTCCAAGGCCAGGTGCCTGGCCTAGCGCCTGCCTTCCCGCCTGGAGCCCTCTGCCCCTGATGCTCCAAAAAAAAAAAAAATTTGTTCATATTTGGTAATTTTGGTTTATGGTGTAATATTTTCCAAAATACGTAACTTTCTTCCATACTTAGTAATTTTTTTCCATATTTAGTAATTTTGTCTTTCAGTGTAATATTTTTCAAAATACGTAACTTTTTTCCATACTTATAATTTTTGGTCCATATTTGGTAATTTTAGCTTACGGTGTAATATTTTCCAAAATACGTAACTTTCTTCCATACTTAGTAATTTTTTTCCCATATTCAGTAATTTTGGCTTACGGTGTAATAGTTTCCAAAATACGTAATTTTCTTCCACACTAAGTAATTTTTTTTCATATTCAGT
This sequence comes from Ochetophila trinervis, assembly GCA_003254975.1. Lineage (NCBI taxonomy): Eukaryota > Viridiplantae > Streptophyta > Magnoliopsida > Rosales > Rhamnaceae > Ochetophila > Ochetophila trinervis. Next base: position 16,995 of record QANX01008186.1, on the reverse strand, counting down.
AATTTTGGCTTATGGTGTAATATTTTCCAAAATACGTAACTTTCTTCCATACTTAGTAATTTTTTTCCATATTCAATAATTTTGGCTTACAGTGTAATAGTTTCCAAAATACGTAACTTTCTTCCATACTAAGTAATTTTTTTCAATATTCAGTAATTTTTTCCATAATATGTAATTTTGTCCAAAATATGTATTTTTTTTTCCATATTTTATAATTTTTTCCCATATTCAGTAATTTTTTCCATAATATGTAATTTTGTCTAAAATATGTAATTTTTTTTCTATATTTTATAATTTTTTCCCATATGATGTAATTTTAAAAGTGACACGTGATATTTTTCTGACCATCCATTATTTTTTCCACCCAAAGTAATATTTCCCCTTAATTTTTCTTTTTTACAACCAATTTCACCGGTTTTTTTTTTTTTTTTAATAATTTTTGTCAAATGTCATGATGAAAAAAAGTTCTTCAAAAAAGTTCATTAGAAAGGATTTCAGATCCTCCATTGAAGAGGATTTTAGATTGTCAGCTTTTGTTTGCACGTGGAGACATGGCTGTTTCTTGTCAGCCTTGCATTACGGGGTCCCACATAAGATTGTATTATAAACTTTGATGGCGTTCACGTTGTACCCAATACAATTTGTTAATTATGGTATTTTTTATTTTTATTTTTAAGGGTTATTACTTATTAGCAATATTTGTGGACAGTTTTTAGAAAATTCTTCGCATCGAAAATGATTTTAGGGTGTTAGCTTCTGTTTACACGCGGAGACAAAGCCATATGCCAGCGTTCCATTACAAGAGCATAATATATTCACATAAATAAATAAATACAAATATCATTTTAAAAAATATATTTTAATAATAACATTAAAAATAATACATGTCTTTCAGGGTTATTTTTTTTGAAAAAAAAAATTTGACTAAGTGCCTGGCAGGCTCTGCTTGCTGGGCTGCATGAAAAAAAAAATATAAATATAAAAATAAAATTGACCAGGTGCCTAGCAGTCTCTGCCTGCTGGGCTGCATGAAAAAAAATAAAACACCAATTAAGTATAATTTTTGATTAGAAACTGCAACATATGGCCAAAGCAAGAATAGAACACCGAACTGTATTTTTTGCTTCTTTGCATACCCAACTAAGTAATTTTCTCTAATTTCATTTTCTAAGCAACCAAATATTAAACTTGAACCACAACTAAGCTACAAAAATATATAAACTAAATAGTATTTTCAGTGCACAACAGAAAAAACACACATAAAACATAAATAATTTCTTCACTTGCAAAATTCCGATCTTCACTTGAAAAATTCTAATCTTGAAAAAAGTCAATTTATAGTATATAATGTCATCATTAATCATGAAAAAAATCAAACGTAAAAAAAATGAAAATCCATGATACTTACATATTGCACTACTAGCTTGAGATGTCATTTCATCTTCGGACGATGATTCTAAATTGATATTGTCGTCATCCATTGTTGATCTACAAGAAATTCACCAAATGCTCACTTTTTTCATGAACAAAATAATTTTCCACATATTTATAATACGAAAATATATGAATTATATTTATAACAAAAAACAATTTTGAACCTACCTTTCACCCAATTTAGGACAATTTCTTTTATCATGTGCTTGCCCCCGAAGCCCGCATCCTCAACAAAATATTTTTTTCAAAATTGCAATATCTTTACCAGATTTAATCCGTCTTCCACTTCCTTTTGATCTAACATGTGACGGATTGCTAATACTCATGGGTTGTTTCGAACTTTTGCTAATTGATTGTGTGATGACATTCTTTCTTTCATTAATCTCTTTAATTTTTCCATGTAACACTTTCATCTCATTCATATAGAAAGAAGAGCCTTCACCAGTGAGTGATGCATCCTCAATTACAATAGATGAAAAATGGGATAGGTTTGCATGGCGTGTCATCAAGTCTATTTCATGTGGATCATCCATTTCTTGACCATACTTATCTTGCAGTGAATTTTTTGCATCTTTTGTCCATCTCATCAAGATGTATTGGCTATGTAGATGTATGATCTGTCTCAAACGAAAAAATACCAACATATGCCTACATGGGATTCCTTTGAACTCAAATTGTCTGCATGTACAAGAAACATCATTTGATTGTTTGTTAAAACAAACTTGTCTACATCTTGTTGCAAAGTTCTCATTGGGTCTTTGTACACTATAAAGAATAATGTTATTATCCTCAAATGTGGCATTTATAGTGTAAGCGGTACTTTCAAACATATCTTTTTGGAAGATAATAAAATTTCTCTTTGTATATACTTCCACCATTTGTTTCTCCATAGCCCACAAAGATTTCAGTTTTGGTCTCTCATTCACATCGACGTGATCCGCAACTAACTCCTTATGTCGTTGATGTCTAAAAGCTCTATTAAAATGATTGATGAAACCCATCAAAGAATTCCTTCTTGAAAAAAGAATGACAACTTTCAGCTTTCTGACTACTACTCATTCCAGCACTGAAATATTTATTGACATATGCCAGAATCCATTTTGCACGAATCTCAAATATTTCACCTAACTATGCATTGTCTTCCAATTTAAGGTTATGTATCAACTCCATCCAACATGCTTCAAATTCTTCAAACGTCTCAAATTTAAATATAACACTCTTGAAATGTTGATAATTATCTCGACACACTACCGAGTCAATTTTAACCGAAAATTTGTTCAAAATGTGTCATATACAATACCGATGAACAGCTGATAGGAAAACTTGATCTATCGCCTTCGTCATTGCAGGATATTGATCAGTGATAATAACTTGAGGAGCACCTCTTAATGAAGAATCTAACAACTTACTGAACAACCAAAGGAATGATTCTATTTTTTCATCACTTAAAAAGTCACATCCGAAAATAATTGTTTGACCGTGATGATTTACTCATGTAAGCTCATAGTAAGAACAAAAACATCGCACAATCCTATTTGCTTCATCAAGCTCATAGTAAAAAAAAAATGAATCATCTTTTTGTTTCTTGAAACAAAAAAATTCTACCATGTTTTCTGCATCAAACTCTCTTTCCTCTTCTTCAATTTTTGTTTTATAATTCTTGAAATCCTTTTCAGTGCAACCGAGATTTTCAGGACCACTAGATTCAATCTCCATTATTCAAATTTGTTGGCATGTTTGTACGTTTGCTGAGGATAATTGGTCATTTAAAGCTCTCTTCGCAGCAGAAACACACATATGTGACCTTAGTAAATGCACATTTATAGGAGTTGAAAGAGCATGTTTATGCTCTTCTACAAACGAACTAACTATCCAATTCGAGCTTGTTTGTCGCTTTACCAAACATAGCCTTGCTTTACAACTCACTTGAACAGTTGCTCGGTTCCTGTCACTTGTTCGTGGGACACCATCATTCAACTTTTTCTAATAAAAGTCATCTGTTCTAGGTTTCTTCTTCCTATTTCCAATCCTTGTACTAAACCCACATTCACGAGCATATGCATTATAGAAAGCGAATGCATCTTCAGTTGATGTAAATTCTTGTCCAACTTTAGATTTTTTTTCATCCGCAACATGAGGAGTAAAAACTTGACTTGCAAAGCTAGATTCTTTCATTGCTCTATGATATGTGGACAGTATTGGAAGCTTGGGAGCTATAATTCAGAAGATCATGTATCCAATGTGTTTGTGAACAGAGCAACATTTACAGGAACCACTAATGGAGTAAGAATAAAGACTTGGCAGGTAACATACTTTCAACATAACCAAAGGAATGATTATTTTCTTCCTTACCCCAAAAATAATTACAAAAAACAAAAAATAATGATTTTTGTATCATAATCTAATCTCATTTTTCTAATCTCATTTTTTTCCCCTAAGTCTGAGACTAAACATAGTATTTAGACACACAAAATGAACTAATTTTGGCTACTCAAAATTAAAATTCACTTTTTGTTCTTGTCTACTCAAAATTGTCTTAAGAATCAGCAAGCCAGATTGTAAAGAATATTATGAATATCATGCCTATACACACAAAATTCCAGATTTAGCAACCAAAAGTAGTCAAAAGTATATGCATTGAAAGCAGCTATCAAACACATTTGATTTTTGAGAAGCATTTGATTTGTTCATGTGTGCAGCATGAAATGATTAACCCGGTAAATTGGGAGAAAAATCTCTAAACCTTAAATTTCAAAATATTGAAAATACCTCTGGCAAAGTGCTTTTCTGTCGCCGCTCGCCGACTGAGGAGTTAGCTAAACGTCGCTGCTGGTGCAAAAGAACCTAGCCGAGTCGTATGGAAGCCCACCGGTGCAGAAGAACCCAGCCGCCGATGGCTTCTCGCTTCTCCACCGAGTCTTATTTGAACTAGAACACCAAGCCAGAATAAGCGCGGAGTAAGGTCGACTGGCGGCGGCTGCGGAGCTGCCCGTAGTAAGGCCAGAATAACTTGGTTTTTCTGGTTTGTTTGCGGATGTGAGATAATCGGGTTTGTTTGCTGAAATGGATGCAGAAAAGGAAGTGGGTGCAAAGAGAGGGAAGTTTCAAAAATAATTTTTCAAAAATGCACCCTTTTTTGGGATGATTTTCCACCATTTTCAATTTTGACCGGGTCAAAATTAATTCAATCATTTGACCGAGATTTGCCTTAAGCAAGCTGGCGGCTGGCATTGAAACAGTGCATTTTCTTCGATGCATTTCTCCGTTTCCTTTCTTCCGTGTGCATTAGCATGAATACGGGTTCCTTAAGAGAACTCGATCAGGTGCCTTAGTGGTCCCATCTAAGTATATGAGGAAATATATATGGAGAGGGACTTGTATGTGGGATCTATCATTAATTATTATTTGTGGCAGTATCAAGTTTTTTAAAGGTTGTTTAAAAAGGAAAATTTATGTGGCAATTGATATGGTACGTTCTTCTCCATATATAAATCAAAACTGTATTTATATATATATATATATAATATGTAATGATTCTCTCATGCTCGGAATTCATTTGCGACAACATCTATTTTTATCTATCTTTTTTTTTACATGTTTATCATTTTTAATATATGGATTTTTTGGATGAATTTTAAAGTGAAGAATTATGTGTGTGTGTGTGTGTGTGTGTGTGTGTGTGTGTGTGTGTGTGTGTGTGTGTGTGTGTGTGTGCGCGCGCGCGTGTGTGTTGTAATAAATTAATAACCATTATAACCAGCACAACCTATGCCCAACATTATTGGTACCAGACAATAGAAGACCCACCAAGCCCTCGATGTGTTTATATATGCTAGATGCATTGTTCTAGACTTTTACACGATGAATTTTATATTTGATCAATTTGAAGGTGATTTGGATATTAAAATTGAAGATAAGTACCACTCACGACTATTTATGAGTTTTAAAGAGTACCTATTAAATTGCTTGTGATTTGCAAATTGCAAATAAGAATTGATTACGATAACGTTCATCAGCTCTTTATTTTTCATATTTCATTACGGAATCAAAATTTAGTCCGCGTTCGGGAGTGCTATTTATTAGTATTTATTTTTCGTAACACTCTAGTCAAAAAGTATACCATAAAATAAGTGATAAATATTTTGGTTACATGTAATTAAAAAAAAAAACGTTTATAAAATTATTTATTGTATTNTATGATATTTTAATTAGTGCATTGAGTATATTTTTACTAAAAGCACCTTAGAGTGTTTTAGATTTCATAAAAAATAAAAAAATAAAAAGTATTTCCTGGTTTTTTGTCAAACACATAAGAAAAAATATCATATATAATAATTAGTCAGTTATGATATATCATCCATGTCACTTTTAATTATAACGTAAAATATAAATTTAATAATTTATAATACTGTGCAACATCATACAATGATAAATTAAAATAACACAATAATAAATTAAAATGTTAATACATGGTCGATGATAAACGGTTGGTTTTCCTAGGTCATCACCCATGTAATATTGGTTGCATGTAAAAATTTTCAACACCTAGACAAATTCTCTTTTCTTGTTTTTTATTGGTAACTTGTTGAAGCTCCAAAAGCATTATTAAACACGTTCTTAATGCATCCAAAAACATTAAACTATTAAGAATTGGGTCCAATATAATTAAAAAATTAGAATCTTTCTCTAAGCTAGCCAGATGTTTTTTTTGTTTTTTGTTTTTTTGTTTTTTTGTTTTTTTTTTGAACACTTATTGAAGCACTAAAAGCACTACTAAACACGCTCTTAATGCATCCCAAAACATTAAACTCTATTAAGAAGTGGGTCCAATATAATTCAAAAATTAGTTTTTCTCCAAGCTCTGCTTATGTGTATGTTTTTATTTTCTTCTTCTTCTTCTTCTTTTTTTTTTTTTTGTATGATTGAAATGCCTAACAAACTTTGGCATTTGAACTAAACAAACTACACATAATAAAGTAGAAGAAAAAAAAAGAAGCAAAAGAAATGAACATTTGTTACAAAACATCTAAATTTAGGCAAACTTTGGCATTTGAAATAAACAGACTACACATAATTAAGTAGAAGAAAAAAAAATAAATAAAATAAAGAAATGAACATTCGTTACAAAACAACATCTAAATTACTAGAAAGTGGATGGAATACGTATATCTTTGCACTGTACTTAGATTTTCTTTATCTTTCCGGTGTCAATGCAGTATATTATTTAAGAGTACAGCACTACTTAGTGAAAAATCCTCATAATTTAATGGTGAAGAGATTTTGATTACTGGGACATAAATTAATTAATTACAAATAATTTCATGGGTATTTGAAACAAACCCACAACATAAATACAAAAATTGGAAGTGACTGACTGGCTAAAATTATTTGTTTCAATCCTTAGATGATTTTCAAGAAGGATGATCAAATTAACAATAATAGAAGGACCAATTATAGGCCGAATGAATAATATCCAATAGTGATCGAGTCATTGCCATTTATCATGAGCAACTTAGAGCTGAAGTTAGAGTCATAAAATGGGCTTCACTGCAAGGAATTGTGAGACCTCCTGTAGGATGATCGAACCCGAATTCTTCCTCAGCCCGGTTCAACAAATCTTGGAATAAAGGGTGATTCAAATAATAAATTGGGATCACAAACCTCTTCTTCTGTGTTTCTCCAACATAAACAGCACAATGACCTTTTGGAACATCATGACAATTAGTGGCTGTGGCAAGCAATGCTCCATATCTTGCTGATAGAGTTCTCTGAAGTTTGTGTTTTGCATTAGCTATCCCCGTCAATTTGATACCCATTTCAGAAAAAAAAAAAAGTGTTCCTCAAATTTGAGATTGAAAAAGAAAGTAAAAAAAAGAGTGACTGATCAGGACTGCTGAGTTGGCTTGAATTGGCACTATCAGTACCTACATATTTATATATAGGCAAAAAAAAAGAAAAACCTTAAAAATGAGTAGGATTGTGATCTGTGAGAGAAGTGAATGAAAGAATGTTTGAGAAACATGTCAAGTGAAGGACTTGTTGAAGACTCACATGGTTTTGCCTGATAAGTTGTAAAACATTGTGCCCTACCATCTTTTAGGAACCCAAGAAAAAATGGTACAACTTGGAAGAGAGATAAAAAAAATTATATATATAAAAATAAATGGTTTATCTGAAAAAATGCTTCATCTAATAAAGCACTTGCTTTCTGTTTTCTGTTTTGTTTTTTTCATTGTAGACCTGTTGTTGGCATTAGAGGTTAGTATCAATCAAAAGGGGATTCTATGTTTTTCTTTTTTACTTTTGCGTATTCAAAAGAAGCATTGAACTTGGACTTGGGAAATTCAGTGACTTTCTTTTTTGTTTTCTGTGACAAATAGCTAATAATTAGCCTTTTGATGATTGTAGTTGTAGCCCCCAGCAACTATCCAAAACAGGGTAGTATTCTACTCTTAGGTCCTCTGTTTGAGGTATTAGCTAAAATCATCCATTTGACTCATTTACTAGGACCCTCTATAACCATTTGAACCAATTGTTCTTTTCATGAAGCTTTATTCAAACAGCAATGATTTTTTTTTTTTTTTCTTTGGCACTTTTACATTAAGTTTTGTTGTTGTCTTCCAAGTGTTAGTAGAAAGGTCTGTGAAGCAACTAACCCAAAAATGTTAAAATTACAGGGTTACTTGAAGAACAACGCCAGCTGATAAAATGTTTTATTCAGTTACTAGTAGGTCATATATTGATAAGCTATTAGCTATCCACAATTCCATACCATGAATAAAGAGAGAATTAGATGGGATTGAAGGAACTTATTTATTGGAAAAAGACAAATATTAGAACTTCAACAACTTGCTTTGGAAGCACTATAACCTGTTCAAGAATTTGCACGGACATTGAACAATTTATGCTATATGCTAAAATTGGAAAAAAGCAATGATTGCTCTTCTCCTGTTTGCTCTAATTTTTTGGCTGGTAGAACCCAAAATTTGGCTCTTTGTTGTGGTCCTGAATTCATGAATATGAGGAATTTCAACAGCAGGCTTACTACTTTTCTCAGACAAGTCATGCAAATATGTTTTTGATGCATTGTACTGGGAGATATAGATTGAGTGTAGTAATTTGTTCTTATTGCACAAAAGACTCATCAAACAACAGTACTTATGGCCCTTTAGTTTTCTTTGTAGTCTGCAGCATATAAGAAGCACCCTATATATATATATATAAGAATCAAGAACAAACATATGAACTGTAAGAACTTGTTTCTATGTTCAGTAAACATAAAGAATTTAAAAGAATGTTACACCGTGAAAATTCGAAATTCATAGATATTTGGTGTGGTTATGTTGCTCATTTATCCCATCACAAAGCATGTTGCAATGAGAACTGAGATTAAGGAATGCCTCTTCTGTGCATGGAATGGTGAGACCGCCCATACGATGACTAAATCCGAACTCTTCCTCAGCACAACCCAGCAAATCTCGGAACCATTGGTGGTTCAAATATGATAAGGGTATTACAAATCTCTTTCTCTCTTCCTCCCCAACATAAATAGCAAAGTGACCCTTGGGGACATCCTTAGTCGTTTCCATACTCAACCGCTTAGATATCAAAATAGATCTTCTTATAACAGATAACAATCTGACAACCATGATTTTCTTTTGTGTTGTAAAATAAGAAAAGTATAGTTCATAAGAAGGATGATGAGAATAAACTATGGAGATTATTGATTTCCCTAGTTTAGTTTATATAAGTTTATAAATGGGATAGTGAAGAGGGATCCACACTGGAAGCCACATGGTTCTGTCTTTCAACTGATTCTTAGAAGTTTTGTGGTCAATCTGTATTAAATGTCAACTAACAATGCCTTGCCCATTCTTGTATTTGGGTCAAATAATAATATTCTTCCTAGCTAAGACTAAAAGTGTGATTCACACTCTTAGTGGAAATGAGGCAATTATGTCAACCTTCTAATATTGAATGACAAAATTGACCAAATTCTTTTTGAAGAAAATTAAAATCCCATCTACCAGAACCAAGTCAACTTTAATTCTCTTAAAAATTCATAGAAAAAGTATTATAAGTTAAGCTTATGTATCTGCTAGGTTGGTTCTCTGCTTCCCATCAACCTATCATATCCATTTAAGTTATTCTTATCATCTCAACTCCTAACTTGTTTTTGTCACAAAAACATCATCACAAAGTCTAATAAAAAAAAAAGGCCATTGGACGATGAACTTTGCAAAAAGAATTTCCATTCCACGGTTTGATTCGTGCAAAACTATGAATGTCAATCGTTAAATTTCAGTCCAAATTGAGGGTAAGGTGGAGTTACAGTCAGCAAGCAAAGACAATGTGTTTTTCACAAGTTGATGGTAGGCCATGATATAAATTGGGACAGCGAAGCAAAGCACTACCAAAGTTTTTCAAGTTTTATGGTTGGTAGCCAAAATGACTAGCAAAACCATGTGGTTTATGCATGTTATAAACTTCTTATTTAACCTACCCCCATTTGCCATTGTCTATCCATTTGAGGTTTTGTTATGCACCAGAATGCTTATACACCCTCTCTTTCTCTCTCTCTATACAATCATACCAAGGACAGCAAACACACTGCCAAAGCTGCTCTTGTTTTCCAAACCATAACCTTATTCATCTTTGCCAGTCCAATAATTCTGCAGAGTTACACCTGCTAAATTTACTGGTTTCCTTTACCAAAGATATTAACCATACAGTAGGATTGATTCTCAAAAACATTCTTAGACAACTAGATTCCTCGAAACTTTACCATAAACAAAAAGGGACCTTAATTTACTCTGAGTTGCGTTTAAAAATGGAAGACTTCTGAGTTATAGTACTAGTCTTAAAGGTACTTCTCGAGTCACTATCATAAAATAATCATTCATGAACAATATTTAAAGATGTATCATGTATTTACCCCCATTTTAAGTATTTTTTGCATACCCAAGACAAAAAGTACATTGACCATGTGGTATTATTTGCATAGATTCAATTTCATCCATGTATGCCAAGATTATCATTATAGACTTGGCCTGTTAATGACATAAAATACTCTATAATCTTTTAGATGCTCCAAGCATGTCTCTAAACCTTGGGGTCAATCTAGATATTGCTTTAAGAAGAGGATATGAGATTTTCACTAACCCAAATCTCTGTATCCAAAAGTAGGGTCCTTTAATTGTAGCTAGCTAGGCTATTGACCCAAAAGAAAGGTTGAAAATAATGCTTATCTTCTTCATGTATTCTTTCATACTACCATGAATGATGACTCAGGAAACAACTCCATGTGATGTGAGGTCTGGCGAGTACGTTCCACACAAGGCCCCCACCTTTATATATACATCTATATGTGTGTGTGTGTGTGTGTGTGTGTGTGTGTGTGTGTGTGTGTCTTCACACGTATACACACAAATTGAGTTCATAAGCATTCACAAATTAGTCTATACAATCTCTCAACTCCAAAAACTTTCAGTTTGTTCTGTTATACTATTCTTTGTTAAGTCCTTGAAACTGTTTTGTTTAATTTTCTTTCTTATTTTCTAAAATAATGGGTATTAGGCAACTATGTAGAAGGTCTTCTGCAGTAGATGTACCAAAGGGCTATTGTGCAGTTTATGTTGGAGAAAGCCAAAGGAGGAAGAGGTTTGTGATTCCTGTATCATACTTAAACCAGCCTTTTTTCAAAAAGTTTCTAAGTCTAGCTGAAGAAGAATTTGGATATGAGCATCCTATGGGTGGTCTTACTATTCCCTGCAGAGAAGAAATCTTCATCAATCTCATTGGCTTAGTACCAGAATTTTGACTCAAATAGCCAGGCCACTAAAATGTGGGTTGGTTATTTTCTTCTGTTCTTGTTCAAGATTTTTTTAGATTAGTTGGTTTTGCTCTATTCCAAATAATTATTTGGTCAGAGCCAACTTGCTGTGCTAACAAAGACTATTTCTGGATCAAGAAAGAGTTTGGTTCTGATCCATTGAATGGTCGAATTAAGTCGGCCACGAAGGCAGAAATAATGAAGCCTTCTTGGAAAGACCAGAAGCTTGAAATGCTCATGAGAGGGAGGAGAAATATGTAACCATTAATACACAATGGACGAAATTTAGATAACCATTGTTCAAACACAATCATTTTGATTTTAGCTTTAGGACCAATGTATTCATTTGAGATTTCCTGAGTTTCCATTTCTCGATTCGTATGAGCAGCTTGTTTTTGCTCCTTTATAAGGTGTTAATACAATTTAGTTGCAAATTTTTAGCTAAGCCAGTTCCACATTGAGAACTCAGTGCGTTTTATAATACAATATATATATATATATATATTATAGTAATGTTACCATGTTTAATAGTACCATGTCCTAATTATTCTTGTAATCTTTATTCTCATAGACTACTAGGAAATTGTATCATGATACAAATACAATGGTTGCAAATCACCAAGTATTGTTACCATGTCTTTGCAATTTAAAAACCAACTTCATCAGAGAAATATTTTTTGATAAAATAAACAGAGGTACGAGTGCTAATTGCATAGATTTCAGACTTATCAGATTATTTAAAGCTCAAACTTTAAGCTCAGATTTCATCATTTTTCTCCATGACACTGAATTTTACAAGTAAAACTAACAGATGAGGTTTATTTTTATTAAACTTATCTCAAAGATACTACATGACCGTTCTGTGCTCTTGTTGGCTTTCTAACCAATACGAACCAAACAAATTTAAATGTCTCAAACATGTCGGTTATCGGACTAAATATATTTTAGTTTTATTGTGGTTTGAACAAGGATTGGGTTCTCTGCAAGCTGTATCTAAAAGAATGTCGGACCAGATGTTTCTCTGCAAAGGATTAATTTGTTGCAAAAATTTATAATCTCTTCAATGGTGAGTTAAGAGAGCATATATGTTAAAGTATATAATTTAATTCCAATCTTTCTCATAAGTTTGAGCTTGTAAAAACAGTATTACTGGACTGTAATAGCTTATGTATGATCTAAATGTGTTCAATAATACAAATGACATGTGATAGCCAGAGAGCACATATTTGTCGTTATTCCCAATAAAAAAAAAAAAAGCAAAAACTACAAAGTAAATCCAAAATTTTTACCTTGCAGTCTTGCCAAATAATTGTAGATAAATTTGACTATTTGTAACATCTACAATTTATATTCAGCATAGTAGCTTTGGAACAAAACTGAAAAAAATAAAGGAATCTATTTTATATCAGTAAAACTAAGATGGCATTTGACATAACAGCTATTCAATTATTATTTTTCAAATAATGAAAAAAATTGTTATTCTTAATAGATGAAGAGCAGTCCATAATACTTGTGTGGAACCCATCAGTACGTACATCATTAGTGATTCCAAAATGGTTTTTTCTTTTTTTTTCTCTTTTTTTTTTTATCCAAAATTAATGGAAAATTACCAAGGATTTAAACAACATTGCATCACAAATAAAACATTTGGAAATTACTGAATAAGGAGTAACATTGTGTAACGTACTATGGCAACTTTATTGAACAAAGCACAAAGACATACAGCCAATAAATTGGTTCACACAGTATACGATGCTTTGAAGCAAAATTGGCAATTCAAGTTTTTGAACTTTAAGGTCTCAAAAAGCCACAAAACCCAGTTTATCCAAAACAAAGGACCTCTAGGCTATCTAAACCATGCTTAGGAAGGCAGGCACTAGCTTAACCTTCTGACTTCATAATATAATAGGCCCACCTTTGGAATTAATTTATTGCCACTGGCCCAAATGCATGCAACTAATAAACATCAAGTGAAATTTTACAAGGGAAAGATAGATATACACAGCAGCAAGCAAAGATGTCAACTCTGCTGGTTTCCACTAGGCCATGTCTGATTCTTCACTGGTTTTAAAATAGCTTCAACCTCAGAAAGAGCTTCATTATCCCTCCCAGAATTTACTAGTTCTAATGCAGCAGCAACATTCTCCTCCACCTGATTACCAAATTTACTAAATATGTGAATATAATGCCCCGTGAACTAACATTATTATTTACTAAATATGACTCTGTTCATCTAACTTGTAATCAATCACAGTCCTTTCCAGACAGGGTTGTTGGGTTTTTTGAAATGTGAATTCCATGGTACAAAGTAATAATTTAGTATCGGTTAAAAATACTAATGCATCACAATGAGAAGCAATTTCACCATGAAGTAATTAATTTGATTGTAGATTAGATAACTAATAACAAAGTACTAATAGCCTTCTGAGACTTCAAAATTTTTCATCAATGATAATGCTAAACATTACATGGGATATACCAAAAGTTCCCCTTAAAACTCATAAAAATAATAATGTTGGAAAAAAAATCTTAAACTGGTACACATTTTATGAAAATGTTTATAGCAGCATGACTTCACATAGACTAAAGCAAATGATATTCCACCCACATATACCTAGCTCGAGCTAGAATCTTCTAGAAGAGGCATAATACTTTAATTCCAATCATCTTTCATCTACAACATTATTTTGATCCAATAGGCATGTGTACAGAACATGACAAAGTTATGAAAATGGTCATCTGATGCATTGAGGCAGAACCACAAAAGAATGGTGCAAATTATGAAAATTCAAAATAAAGCAATAATCTTCCATCCAACATGGATGGGTAGCCAAAAGAAAAGGCAATCAATTAAGGTTTATGAAATAAAGCAACCATTTTACAGATTATATGCATCTAATAATGTGGAATCTTACAAACAACAACGGGTACAAAAATAAGGTGACCATTACACAATGGGTTGAGTTTTTTACTTCAGATGGCCATGTTTAGGTAAAATCTAAACAGCAATATGACATGTGTTCCCAAGTCTACACATAAACGTTAAAACTGAACAATGTGTATTGACATTATGGTGTGCCAGCAAGTGAAGAATTCAAACCTGTCTAACAGAGTTCATGCCAACCAGCACTGATGAAATATCCTTATTTGACAAGCTGTATTGCATGGCTAACTTTGTGATATTCTTCCCCTTTTCTTTACAATAGACAGCGGCGGCTTGGCACGCAGACTGGAGAAATGTGACACACAAAAGCAATTAAATAATAAATAGTATATCGCATGAATCAAAGTTAAGCTAATTTCTGAAAACATGTAACCCATCTTCAACTTGACAGGATTGTACACTATTCAAGAGAGTTATACCAAGATAACAATGAAGTAGTAGCAGGACACTTTTTTCAAAAAAGGGTAAAGAAAGTTGACCCCCTTTTTAGGTCACAATCCAGAAAAGTATATGCAAAATCAAATGTCATCAGGCAAATCCATTGGTATAATTCGTTGCTGAATTTTTCTTCTTATTTTTTTTCTTTTTACTTTCCATTTAGGTAACTTTTGCAGGCCATTGACATTGTAAGTTATTATTTAACCAAGATTCTTCCAATCAGGAAATCTGAAACATAAAAGTTCAACCATACAAGCAAAAGCACAAATTTAATGGACTCTATTTTAGCACTACACAACGGAGACATTACAACTTTTTGAGGGAAAGAGACAGTTAGTGGAGTAAGTCTATTGACTGAGAGGTGAAAAAGATCTACCTTGAGTTCAGGTGAAGCTGGGTGCCATTCTGGAGGGCCACTTTCAGTGAGAAGTCCCATTGCAAGTGGAGAAGCAGTGATTACACCTATACCTTTGCTCTTTAGGTAAGGTAGCAAATCCTCCAGCGTTGAATCATTAATACTATAGTGGCAATATGAGAGAATTACATCCACTGACCCAGGTGGTACCCGATCAAGAACATATGTAAAAATTCCCAATGGAAGCCCAGTAATACCAATGAAACGTATCTTCCCAGCATCCTTCAACTTTTGAAGAGCAGGGATTGTCTCATTGACAATCTGTATGCAAAGAAGAGAAGAAAGGAAAAAATAAATAAATAAAATCAAGAGAGAAATAAAGAAAACACAGATAAACCAAGCTTGAGCATCAGTCAAATTGAATTACAATCTGTTATGATAAGCATCAAACAACACTACAGAATGTAATTCTACACGGCATACTTACAATATACAATTAAAGATGCCAAGATAAGAGTACGGAAATAATAAAAAGTATTTGAAGTACCTGATCTAGATTGCCAAATTCAATGTCATGACACTGTAGTATATCAACATAATCTAGCTGTAACCTTGCCAAGCTCTCATTGATACTCCTAGTCACTCTATCAGCACTGAAATCAAAACCCTCAACATAACGCCCACACTTTGTTGACACAACATACTCATTTCTTGGAACACCTAGTGCTTTAAGTGCCTTGCCAAGCACCTTCTCTGACAAAGTTCCTCCATAATAGCTTCAAATGGGAGAACCAGATGGAAAGAAAATGCAAAGTGAAGGTAAGACAGTACAATGTATTAGGTGTTTATACCAAGAAATCAAATTAAAAATTAAAAATTAAATAAAATAAAATAAAAAAGTGAAAATGAAGCTAAGTAGTAGCTAGCTTAAAAGCAGGTGAGTTCAAATCTCAAAGCATGTTCTAGACTACTAAATTGATGGATTTTTTTTTTTTATCGGTATGGTTTACTCACAACAGATTTACATACACCATACATTTCATTTTAGTTTCTATTTTTAACACTTTCCCAGCAACCAAACAGGAATGGAAAGTCCAAAGATTCAAATAGTTACTTTGTCCTGTGAACCCTTCCTTAGCAATAAAATCAAGATTAGGACAAACTACAACTACAAATACATTCTTAAGCCCCAGATTATGTAATCTACTAATTTTACAAATGTTTAGGACCAACTACAACTACAAATACATTCTTAAGCTCCAGATTATGTAATCTACTAATTTTACAAATGTTTACTTTTTATCTCCCACAAAACCAGATTGGAGCATGAGAACTACAACTTAAACTCTTGGGTAGAATCAGACAAGGTTTAGATTCAAATTTCTTTACCCAGAAGTGTTCCAAACGATTGGAAAACATAAAAATTTTAAATCTTTCTTTCTTTTTTATCTCTTTGCCAAAATATCATCCTACAAAATTCTTACAAATCAAATTGCGCATTTTTCCATGCTTAATGCTAAATTTGCTTTACATTAAACGTTTCAATACTCGCATAGATGAAAATTACATACGGAGAGGTGTCGAAAAAGTTGATGCCCAGACGAAAGGCTTGGCGAACAGTGGCATTTGCGTCTTCTTCAGACACAGCCCCAAAGACATTGCCGAGAGGAGAGGCACCGAAGCCCACGCAGCTAAGCTTGAGACCCGTATTGCCGAGCGGTCGAAGCTCAAGTTTTGAGTGTGGTAAAGCCATTGTTTTGCAGAGCTACGAGTGGGTTTTGGATAGTGAAATGAAAGAATGAACTTTTGGGAGGTAAAGGAAACGAATCAAAGAATAATTTTCCGGGAAAATGCAATGGAGAAAAAGAAAAAAGATAGAGACATAAAAAAGTTTAAATTGTTAATTTTAAGTATAGTCTTTTGAAGTTTTTTTTTAGTCTTTTGAAGTTAAGGTTAAATCAAATTTAAACTTTTAGTTTTTTTAATAATATA
>QANX01008185.1:0-22204 GCA_003254975.1 Ochetophila trinervis | reverse complement strand
TTTTTTTGCATTGTTTATTGTTCAAAAATTCAATGTCAATCATAATTCAGTAACATATAAACATAAATATACCTTATCATTGCTCGTCGAATATAAACATAATTAAATTACATATAATTATCATAGCCACATCCCTGCACAATCTTCACGAATATAAACTTCGTCCCTGTCTTCGTCACTGTTAACATCAATGTCGTGCTCAACACAAGGGAGACGATCAGAAAATGGGTTATGATCCATGGGAGCGTCTTCGTTTTCATCGTCTTCATTTTCATCAACAAATACATCACGTTGTGGTGGAGATAGCACTACTGACCAACGTGGATCAACCTGATCCTCAACGTAAAAAACTTGTTGCGCTTGTGAGGCCATGATGAATGGTTCTGATATGTGACCTAACTTATTAAAGTTGACACATGTAAAGCCTAAATCATCAGTTTTCACACTCGTACTACTGTCAACCCAATCACACATGAAAACAGTGAAGCAGAAACGAACGTAATTGACTTCCCAAATTTCTCTTACTTTACCATAGTAAGTCATATTCGCTAAAATAGGATTATTGTCTTTTGCTGTTGCATAATGCATACCTTGGGCTACTATCTTCACTCCACTGTTTTGTGTGACACGTTTATTGTCCCTTTCCACAATGTTGAAACAAACCCCTTTAATGACATACCCTTCATGCTTCGTTACCACCCATTGTGGACCCTGTGCAAGTCACCTCAATGTGTCATCCACATTACAATTCGGTTTACATCGCTCGGCGTCAACCTATTAATGCGATGATATTGGAAGTAATTAGAATATTGAGGAGCATTAATAAATAAATTAAGTGTGTCCAATTTGGACATGCACCAAACAATTAAAAGATATATTTTAAATTAGCTATACCTTATCACGCAACCAATACATAAATGTGCGGTTGTGCTCGTCTTGAATCCATTTTGCCCTCTTTCCTCTGTTTCTTTTATCGGCTTTTAAGGCTTCCAAATGAAAACTAACAACACACACAAGACACAAAATATGAAAACCGTATATTCATGCATATATGTATGTACGTGCAATATGCAATAGATATTGACAATAAAAATCCATACCTCCTATATGCCTCCACCTCCGGGGAATTTGAAAGAACGGTCATATGGACTTGCTCCCAAAGCTTTTGATCAATTTGGTACATCTTTCCACCTTTAATAGGGGCACCGACATCCTCACTGTCATTCAGCCTTTGATATCTGCCAATAGGGTTCCCAATTGCGTCTAACCCTCGTTGGTATTCACTACAAAACTCGATTGCTTCTTCAGCTACATAACTCTCAGCGATGCAACCTTCTGGTCGGTTTTTGTTGCGAACATAACTCTTCAATAGTTTCATGTACCTCTCAAATGGGTACATCCATCTGAAATGCACTGGTCCACACAATCGAACTTCTCGTACAAGGTGAACGGTTAAATGAACCATTACATCAAAAAATGATGGTGGAAAGAACTTTTCCAGCATGCACAATGTTCGCACAAGATCACTTTGTATGGCATCAAGGGATGCAGTCTCGATTGATTTTTTACATATTGAATTAAAGAAAAAACAAAATCTAGCAATTGCAGCTCTCACGTTTGTAGGAAGCACCGGACGTATTGCAAGGGGCAATAGTTGCTGCATCAACGTGTGATTATCATGGGACTTCATCCCTACAAGCTTCAAGTCATCCATTCTCACAATATTACGAAAATTTGATGAATAACCATCAGGAACTTTTATCTCTGCCAAACAACGACAAAATTTATGTTTCTCTTGTTTGGATAACGTATAACATGCAGGAGGCAAAAAAGTGCGTGCTCCATGTACCGACGGAGCCAATTCAAGCCGAAGGCCCATATCCACTAAATCCAGCCTCGCATTTATTCCATCTTTCGTTTTACCTGGAATATTAAGCAATGTACCTATAATACTTTCGCAAACATTTTTCTCAATATGCATGACATCCAAGTTGTGTCGTATATGGAGATATTTCCAGTACTGTAATTCAAAAAATATTGACTTCTTTTTCCAACAGTGTTCAACCTCATATCCGCAAAAATTTGGACCTCTCCCTGTGTCGTCAAAACTACAAGCATTAAGCTTTTCCAAAATTTCCTCACCAGTCAATGGTATCGGAGGTTCTCCAAATTCTTGAAACCCATTAAAAGTCTTTTTTTGCTTTCGGTATGGATGATTATGAGGCAGAAATCTTCTATGCCCAACAAAGCTCATTTTCCGGCCATGTTGCAAGCGAATAGCAAAAGTGTTATGACTGAAAATTGGACATGCATGGTATCCCTTCGTTGCATGACCGGCTAAGTTGCCATAAGCGGGAAAATCATTTATTGTCCATAGCAGCACTGCCCGTAACGTGAATTCCTCTTTACAATAAGCATCAAAAGCTTCAATACCCTCGTCCCACAACAATTTCAATTCTTCGATTAAAGGCTCCAGATATACATCGATACGGTTGCCAGGCTGTTTAGGTCCAGATATTAGAAGAGTCAACATCATGAACTTTCGCTTCATGCACAACCATGGAGGAAGATTATACACGACACTGATAACAGGCCAAACACTGTAGACACTACTCTGCAAACTGTGCGGGTTCATTCGATCAGCTGCAATACCGAGTCTAAGGTTTCTAACTTCTGCGGCGAAGTCTGGCCAATAACGGTCTACCAATTTCCAAGCTGGAGCATCCGCTGGGTGCTGCATTTTGCCTCGTATAGTCTTTCTCTCATTTGCATGCCACTGCAAATACTTAGCGGTCGAAACACTGTGGAACATTCTTCTAAAACGTGGAACCAGTGGAAAATACCATAAAACCTTCGATGGGATTTTTGTAATTGTGTTATCTTCTCCAATTTTCCATCTGGATGACCCACATTTAGGACAGATCATTAGATCCGCAAACTGTTTTCTAAACAAAATACAATTTTCGGGGCATGCGTGTATCTTCTCGTACTTCATTCCCAAAGCAGTTAGTGTCTTTTTAACATAGTAAATAGAAGTTGGCAAGACATTATCTCGTGGCAGCATCTCAGATAACAACTTCAGCAGTGCATCAAAGCTCTTGTCAAAATGCCCATATCTACCCTTCAAGTGATATAATTTAACAACAGCCGATAACTTGGTAAATTTTGTGCATCCTGGAAACAGAGGTTTCTCTGCCTCTTCCAACAGACTTGCAAAATGATCAGGATTTTTTGGAATATCGGAATGCATATTATCGAAGGCATCCTGAGTCATTTTGATGTTGTTGTACGCCACATCTTCTTCTCTATCGCTGTCCTCTTCATCGAACTCTAAATCTTGATTAACAAACTGTGAAGACGCCTCGCCACCAGCTGACTGGTAGGAAGATTCACCGTGCCAAACCCATTGCATATAATTGCTATCAAATCCGTTCCAATATATGTGACCTTTTATGTCCTTCATAGAATGCAATGTCATATTGCCACATTTCATGCAAGGACACTGAACGGCATTACGATCACTTACATTTTTCGCCGCAAATTCTAAAAATTTGTCCACACATTTGGCAAAACGTGTGGATCGTCTATCCGAATATATCCACGACTTATCCATTCGACAAAATATTATTTGAGTAACTAATGCAGTAATCTTTGTATTGCATCAGCATATGAAAGTAACCAAAAAACAAACGAGAATAAAATATTACAAAACATAAACACAAGTATGCAGCAATATTGCATATTAAACGTTTAAATAATATGAAATTCGAGTTTACATGTAAACTTACTTGCAAGGTGCAACTTTGGTTGAGTTTGTGTTCAGTTTCGTATGATGTTTCTGCGCATGGAAAAATGTTATATAAATCGAGAAACTAAAACTAAATTAATAACGTAAAATTAATACAATGTTAAAAAAAATGTAAAATATAAATATAATTTATTGCAACTATAAAGGGGTGGATGGACATTAAATGAGGCATTCATTACAAGTTGGTAGACAAATGGCTGGGGGGTGATTTGAATTTAAATTGGACAGGCGACGCAAACGTCGTCAATGAAATGAATTATTTTTTACATGTGTATATAAATTAAAGTTTAAATGTTTCATTAATGAACAGTACCAATTTGTTTTTTTTTTTTTTGAATTAATTAAGCTTGTTTATTCAACTACTGTAAAATAAATTGTTTAATGAACATATTAACTTGTTTATTCAATTTTTGCCTATTTATAGATACATAATGGTTGGTGCAAATTAAATGTTAATAGATAGGTTGGAATTAAATACGGTAGCGAAAGTTAATGGGAGGCGAGTTTGAAGCTATGGGCGACGCTAGCGTCGCCAATTTGAAGATATGGGCGACGCTGGCGTAGCCATTAAGTGTTTTTTTTTCTCCCTATATATTTCTTTTACAATAATAGATGAGTTGATTGCAAGATAGAATGAAACCTTTAATATATATGAAGGTGAAGTACCTGAAGTGTATGGATCGACGATTTGTAGCTGGTCGATCATAAAAAAGGAGAGCTAGTCAAAACTTTTTTGACATTTCCATATATTTTAAAATACTAAAGGCGACGATGGCGTCTCCATTAATGCAGTATTGGTGACACCAACATTGCCCATAATACAGTATCAATTTCCTTCTTCTTCAATTTTTTTTTTGTTGCATTGTTTCTAAGTTCACATTATTGTTCAAAAATGCAATATCAATCATATTATATATACATATACATATATAGATAAAATATATACATATACATATTATATATACAAAACAACATCCGACCAAATATATGACATATTTTTATTGATATTACACAAACATGTTTACATAGATCATAAATTATCCATATATATGAATCTCGAGCATATCATTATCAGGTTTACATTAAATTCTGCAAATCTCGATCGACGTACATATGAAAAATTAGGGGCAAAAAAAGAAATCCGCATCTTGTCCATGTATTTGTTGCCTTTCCGTTCTATGATACTGGACAAGGAAGCTTCCTGTATGACGTCGACAATGAAATATTTGATCTTTAGAGATAGGTGATCTACCAGAAGAATATACGACATTTTGAAGTGGGTCGAAAACCTGAAAGGGAGTAAAGATCATAAATATTTTATTGTTTCCATATATTTTGAAATAGTATCAGCTAAAAGATAATGAAACCAAGAAGATCAATATTTCCATAGTTGCTTTTTTTTTCTGATGGTTCAAGAATATTTCATTCTTTCCTTTTATTTTGAAATAATTTCAGCTGAATAATTAGGCATAACAGCTGAAACTATTTCAAAATATAAGGCAAGAAAGATATATATATATATATATGTAAAAGAGAGAAACAAATCATGAAATGTGGATTGTTAACGTGAGGATGTGCCTATTTATAGATACATAATGGTTGGTGCAAATTAAATGTTAGTAGATAGGTTGGAATTAAATACGGCAGCGAAAGTTAATGGGAGGAGAGTTTGAAGCTATGGACGCCAATTTGAAGTTATAGGCGACGCCAGCGTTGCCAATTTGAAGATATGGGCGACGCTGAAGTCGCCATTAAGTGTTTTTTTTCCCTAAATATTTCTTTTACAATAATAGATGAGTTGATTACAAGATAGAATTAAACCTTTAATATGTATGAAGGTGAAGTACCTGAAACGTATGGATCGACGATTTGTAGCTGGTCGATCATATAAAAGGAGAGCTGGTCAAAACTTTTTTGACATTTCCATATATTTTGAAATAGTTTCAGCTAAATCGAAGAAAAAAAAAACGTAAGAATATTTATGCATATGTATGATTTTTTTTTTCTGATGATTGTTTCTTTTACAGTAATAGATGATTTTCTTTCACAATATTGATACGTATTTATAGATAGAGAATGGTAAGTGTGAATATATTGATTATTTTGGTATTGTGAAATAATTGTATGTGGTAGGTGTTGGCGCGCAACTATTTCGCGACACCTGCTCCAATGGGCGTCGCTGAATGTGATTGCCGCGTATATTTTCCGCGACGCTTTACTAATGCCAGTCGCAAATGCATTTGGTGCGTAGATTTTCGGCGACACTTGCGAAATGCCTGTCGCGAAATGTATTTGGCGCGCTACTTTTTCGCGACACTTGCCGAATTTGTGTCGCCGAATATGCTTCGCGCCACATTTTTCGCAACGGTTTTCGATCGCGCGTCGCGAGAGCTGATTTCACGCACATTTTAGCGACGTGGCTGCGTCGCTATTTTGTTCAAATAAAGGCGACGCACTATGTTTGTGTCGCCGTTAGTTTATCGCGACGCAAATTTTTTGCTTCGTCGCGCATTTAGTGTCGCCGATTAAGGTTTTTGGCGTAGTGGCTTCTGAGTCTGCCTTTAGCACTGGTGAAAGAGTTGTGAATCTACATTGCAGCCGACTTCATCTCGAGACAATAGAAACTTTAATTTGCAGTCAAAATTGAAT
This sequence comes from Ochetophila trinervis, assembly GCA_003254975.1. Taxonomy (NCBI): domain Eukaryota; kingdom Viridiplantae; phylum Streptophyta; class Magnoliopsida; order Rosales; family Rhamnaceae; genus Ochetophila; species Ochetophila trinervis. Next base: position 15,747 of record QANX01008185.1, on the reverse strand, counting down.
AAAGAAAGAGACACAAAGTATTAAACAATTGTAATACTTGTACATAAATATTATTGTAATTTATTATTTACTTATTAATTTTGTGTTATTGTATTCGAACTCTTCATTTACCGTTGAGAGTTCAACTTTTTATTATTATGATGATGATGTTCATGTTAATGTATGTTGTTATTGATATAAATGAGGTAAAAGATTAATCATTTTACTTGATTATTTATTTCTTTTGCGATAGTTTGGTTGTTGTTGACATTAACTTTGCTAAGTTGCTCCTCTCATGATGTTTTATAGTGATGATAATAATGGTGGCGGTGGGTAAGAAAAGAAGATGATGAAATGAAAGTTTGAAAAGAACAATTATTAGGATTTGCAAATTATAAATTGATATGTATTTTTTTATGATAATGAGTTAGTTATAATTGATGTTTTCTTGTTAAAACAATATATATTTGCTATGTCTTATTTTAGGATAATGAGTTGGTTTTGTTGATATTTTCTTGTTAAGAATATATACATATATATGTGTGCATTTTTTAGTTATAACATTCAGAAAAAATTAAAAACATATAATAAATAAGTATATAAATGAATGAGTAAGCAAGTAAGCAAGGAGAAAGAAAAAAAATAAAAATAAAAGTATGTACTCCGTCCGGTCGGTATACCCAAACCACGAGAATCCGATTTGATTGTCATTCGTAAGGCTATGTTTGGTAGGCAGGATCGGATATAGCTGGCAGGATTAGATATAGCAGGATTGGATTTCTCAAATCATATCTTGTGTTTGGTGCAGTCTCGGATAGACCTGGTAAATTTTAACACGCCTCGGTAACACGATACGAACACAAAAGTTTTTTACGGATCTGGGTTTAGCTGAAACAGGTTGGGTTGATAACGGATTGACCCGTTAAGAATGCGTTAAGATAACGGGTTTTAACCGGTTAACCCGCAAAAACCTGTTAAACCCGTTAACAACCCGTTAGTCCAATGACATTTTTTAATTTAATTTTTAAAAAATAAATCCCTAATTACTACCACTACCATCCGTTGGTCTCTGCCTCTTCCTGCCTCCCTCACCCTACGTCTCCCAACGGACCCAACAAAGTATTGCTCCCACATTGAAGATTGCATCTGTTCTTTCCTACCTCTGCCTACGGCCTGCCTCTGCCTACGGTCTGCCTCCCTACATCTCGCAATGGATCCAACCTCAAATTACAAAGTTTTGCTGCTGTGTGCAAAGACTCCATCTGCAACTGCAACTGCAAAGGACCGATCTTCCTCGGCTAGACAAGCTCCGGGTAGACCACATCTAAACTGCTACTACAAGCTCCGATCTTCACCTCCGGTTCTTCCTCTCTGCTGGTAGACAAGCTCCAGGTAGACCGATCTTCGTCTCCAATTCTATTTTTAATGTTCAAATTTCAGGCTGTTAGTATAATAGGATAATGAAAGTATATACAAATTAAATCTAAGATAATGAATATTACGCCTTTTTTTTGCTTCATACTTCGTGCAATAACTTAGAAATCACTTCCTACGGCCATGAAATGCTTGCCTCATTTCATTATTGAAAAATTATAATCTATATCAATCTATCCCATTTCGATCAATTTAATTTAAGATGATTTTTGGGTTATTCTCTGCATTTAGACTGTTGTGGTCAGAAATGTAGCAATGTCAATTAAATGGACATCCAATTCAATGTTCATTTTCTATTTTTCTATAGAAGCAATCTAAATGATCAGTAGCCATTAAATTTTGATCTATGCAAACAGCAGAGACAACAGCTAGTGCAATTCATTATTCCTCAATTTTTTGTCTTCTGAAGGAAGGGTAAAAATGAAAAAATCATGCAAAATATTATTATATTTATATTAAAAAAAATTACTCTTGGTGGTTCAATTCCATCCTTGCATAGAGATTTCAAGCTAAAAAGAAAGAGAAATAAGCTAATATGTCTCTGTTCATAAGTGAAAATAAGGTAATCACAGTTTGTGGAATTTTTCTAAGAGAAAATAAGGTAATCCTAGTTGCCATGTATTTATTATAATTATGTATCAGTATGGGTATGTCATAAGTTGTTCATAAGTGTTTATAATGTTGTTAAGCTATTCATAATTAATTAGAAGGCAGCAGGGTTGATAAGTGAACTAGTTCAGCTTTCTTGGATGTGAACTATTTATAAGTGTTACTAATTAATGTTGTTAAGATGTTCATAATTAATTATAATGTTGTTAAGATGTTCATAATTAATTAGAAGGCAGCCGGGTTTATAAATTTGTTTGATAACTTTCTCCTTGTTCAAAATAACTAGTACTTTTAGCAAAATAATTTTATTTTCGAGATTCTTTTTTTATTTCAATAAGTGATCACAGGCAACCAATAAACTGGAAATTTCACAAAAAAGTAAAACAAAAATGAGCCAGGTAAATTCTTTTTCAATATGCTTTTTGTGTTTAAGAAAAATTAAAATTTTGCATTTAAAGTATTTTAAAATTTGTTTTTGTGTATATATGGTTGGAGGTTGCGTCAATTGATATTACTGAAGATTATGTGGATGTTCCATCTGGAGAAGGCATTGTTAGAAACCTACAAACAAATTCCCCTAGTAGAAAAAAGGCTAAAACGCTTCCACTTCAAATATGTACGAAAAATCGTAAATTAAGATCTCCTGCTTGGACTTTATTTAAAGAAATAGAATCTCCTATAAGTGAGAAGAAACGTGCTAAGTGCAAACAATGTGAGTAGTACATGTTTGTGATAGTACTCATGAAACGGGTGATATGCTTAATCACATGAAAAGTTGTCCTAAAAATCAACAACGTGATACCATGCAAATGCTTTTATCACAATCTAAAGGGAATATTTTATCGAGATCTTCAAAATTTGACAATGAGGTATTTCGCAATTAAGTGATAGAAGCCATGATTAAGCATAATTTGCCTTTCAACTTTGTTGAATATGAAGGAATAACAAAGATATTTGAGTATGTTTCTCTAGACCTCAAGTTGCTTTCTAGAAATACTGCTAAAGCATTAACTTTGAAGATGTTTAAAAATGAGAAACAAAAACTTCAAGATTTATTGAATTCAATTCAAATGAGGGTATGTTTGACATCCGATTTGTGGTCTTCTACAACCAATGAAGGTATCTTACTCTCACTTGCCACTTTGTTGACAATGAGTGGAGGTTACAAAAAAGAATTTTAAATTTTTGTCATATGCCACCTCCACACACTGGTGCTTCTTTGTTTGATACAATTAATTCAATGTTAGGTGATTGGGGCATTGAGAAGAAGTTATTTTCCATTACTTTGGATAATGCTTCTAATAATGATTTGTTTGTTCATGTTTTACAAAATCAATTGAATTTTAGAGGTGTACTCTTATTGGAGGGTAAATTGTTTCATGTTTGTTGTTGTGCTCATATTTTGAACTTGATTGTCCAAGATGGACATAAGGAAATTGATGGTTCGGTGATAAAGATTCGAAAGTGCATAAAATACATTAAAGCTTCGGAATGGAGGAAAAATAAATTTTTAAAGTGAGTTACACAAGTTAAGATATTGGATAATAGGAGAGGTTTGAGTCTAGATGTTCCCACTAGATGAAACTTAAGGAAATTCATGCTTGATAGTGCACTTTTTTATCGCCAAGCATTTTTTAATTTGGAGTTGACCGATTCCAACTTCAAGTTTTGTCCTTCTTCGGAAGAGTGGAATAGGATAGAAAAACTTTCCAAATTTTTGGGTTGCTTTTATGAGGTCACCACTTTGTTTTCTGGAACAAAGTACCATACATCAAATTTGTTCTTTCCTAAGGTGTTTATAATCCAACATAACATCAAAGCAGCTGTGGAAGGGAGTGACAATTTTTTGAGAAAGATGGGAACTTTAATGAACTTGAATTGCTATAGCTGTGATTTTGGATCCTTGTTACAAAATTCAGTTTGTTGAGTGGGCTTATACAAAGCTCCATGGTAAGGATTCTTGTGAGATGAGACATGTTCGGGATACACTAAACTCTATCTTTGATGCTTATATGAAAGAGTTTTCTCGTCCCATCAACACAAACACCACTATGACAGAGACTTCTACCCAAACGAAAGCAAGAGAAAATATTTTTGAGATAAATTATAAACCAAAAACTCATCTTTTGAATAGTTAATTATAATATTGTGTGTTACATATTCTAACTAAATTATTACTTTTGCATGTTGTAGGATTTTGATATGTGCTACAATTATAGCTCTTCATCCAAAAAAACTGAGTTAGATAAGTATTTGGATGAAGAGAATTTGGATAGAAAACAAGAGTTAGATGTCCTTAATTGGTAGAAAATAGAACAACTTCGATTTCCAATACTTTCTCATTTGGCTCGTGATGTCTTAGCAATTCTTATTTCAATAGTTGCATCTGAGTCTGCTTTTAGTATTGGTGGTCGTGTATTGGATCAATTTTGCAATTCACTAAAGCCGGATGTAGTACAAGCTTTATTATGTACAAGAGATTGGCTTTTTTGGCAAAGGAGGTAATTTACATTTATATATATGTTACTATTTTTTTAACATGAATATTTCTAATTTTATTATTTATTCAGTATTAGATGATACCATCCATTTAGAAGAACTCACAGAAGATATCATTGCATCGAGTGTTGAACAAGCTAAATCAGGACAATGCTCTAACACATTTTCTATTGATGATTAGAGGTATTGAAATTTGAGGGGTATGTATTATTTAATTTTTTTTATATTACTTTGGATAATATTATGCAATTTAACTTTTTTTTAGGTGCTTTGAAATTGTGCTCAATATGTCATATGCATCAAAGTGTATGCAAAAAATGAAAATGTAGTTCGAAACTGAATATGTTTATGTCTTATTGTTATTTTAAATATTGTTTTAGATTTTTATTTTTGGTTTGTAGAATTATTTAAATAATATGTTTGTATGGTTTGTTATTTTTTAACATGTATTAAGTATGTTGTTTTAGTTTTTATTTTTGGTTTGTAAAAGGATACAAATATTTATTTTTGTCTGTGCTTCATTATATTTTAGTATGGACTATAAATTATAAATTAAATATATTTTCATTTTTTTAAAAATAATTTTGAAAATAAGTTTAACGTGTTAATGGGTTGGGTAACGGGTTACATGATAATTTTATGAACGGATTTGGGTAAAAAAAATTTGAAACAAACACGAATACCACACAACAAACATGTTGTCAGGTCTCTCAGATTAGATGACAGGATTTGATATATTGTGTTTGGTGCAGTCTTGGACTGGACTGGACTTGATTATATTTCAATTTAATAATATATTTTATATTTTAAAATGTAATTTTAATTATTAATTTAAATAAACATGATATATAAAATATATTGTAATATATTTCTAATTATAAAACTTGTTGAAACATAATATTATATCATTTAGAAAATATTAAACATAATTTAATGCAATTATGTCATAATTGTTCATAACAACAGAAAGAGCAATTAAAATTAAAAATATATATATGAATTAACCTAATACATATGTGCTAGTATACTCATAACAGCTACTCCAACTGTGCAACCGACAATTAAACCGATGAAAAATGAATATCCATTTATGCATCGATAATTGGGTACGGTGATTAATCTGTATTTCTACTGTAGAGCATTTATTATTATTAATTTTAATTGTACGTTCAATATATGAAACATAAGCTATTTCTGCTTCATCTATTGAATGATATGATTTGTATGAGTTGCCTTTGAATCCATGAATTTGTTCTTGACATTCTGCCTATGAGTCATAAATTCCTGGTTGTCTTCCTTTAAACACAACGAATATTTTTTGATCTGTCATTACTAGTATCTATATATAAACAAAATAGATTAATGTAATTTCTACGATATAAATAACAAAAATATTAGAAACATTATAAAATAAATAAACATAAAACAATAATCATTAATATTGTTCATATCCATATAAATAACATTAAAGTAAACAATCCATACAACTAATGCTCAATAACATAAACATCTATAAGCAATAAAAAGCAATGATAATATTTGAAAATACTTAAGACAAAGCATTTTCAATGTCATTTGCATATCAACCTCTATCAACCTGTGGATGAACCTCCAATCAACCCAGAAATATACTCAATTTTTTCTTCATCATCTAATCCATTAAACACTTTAAACTTGTGTGGCTTCTCACTAATAATATCTATGGCCTTAGTTCTAACACTAACTGACATCCCAAGCCTCCTAAGTTTAGCACGCAAAACTTGTTGTATTTCTTCAGTAAGTTCAGGACGTATAGAATCAGCTAGTTTTTCCCACTGCTCCCTAGATTCACCCATCATTTTCTCCAGTGATTCAACAATGCGTTCCAATTCACTACTTACTCCATCAAATGGTTTAGTTCTCTTTCTACGATTAGTCTGCTGAGACTGTGAATTTTGGCCAACTGACATTGGAGATTCCTCATCATCTTCTCCAGTGTCAGTTGGATCTGCGGCCATATTAGCAAAAGTTTCAGCATCTCTGCCGGTCGCACAATCCAATCCAAATATATTAGCCAAGCTTTCATACATGGAAAATGGTTTATCTCTCCATCCATCAGCATTTTTGTTAATCTATGTAAAACTTCAACAGTTAGAACAAATTTGTAACGTAAACTTTGACAAATAAATTAATGGCAAGTTTTTTTATTCAAACCTTAACATAGTTTGCCCAAACATCATCACTGTCGACTTCAATACACTTCTTTGTATCATTACATCCAAATCCACTCTTGTTTAACATATTGAAAATGATTCCATAATCTTTTTTCCACTTCTTAATTTTCGATTCAATGTGTGAATTGGCTTTCACATCGCATCCTGGACACAAATTGGCTAAGGATTTTTCAATAAAATTCTATGTGCCAGGTTTGTATGTACCATTTTCAGTTCTATACCTCTTGGCCACTACATCATTATTCAATAGTGTATCCTCTTCAATCTTACTCCACATGCCTATTAAGCTTCCTTTTTCGTGGACTGTCATGGCTGCTACTTGCATTTTGCATTTCTAAACCAACTTCACAGTAAAGGCAAAAACTAAAATATCAAATTAATTTTATATACAATTTTTGTGCATTTTAATACAAAAACATAAAAGTAGCAATTCATTAAATCCAACTAAAATATTCAAAATACAACATACATATCACAAGTTCATAAAATAAGGAAAATACAACATTCAAAATTCATAGCAAATAAAAAACATATATAGTTTTAACAATTCATATTTGCCCTCCATTCATCGTACATTTGTGTAGCCAAATTATCCCTCCACTCATTCCATTCATTTGATGCCTCAATAGATCCTATCATTTCATTATCTACTATTGGTTCGACACTTTGCATTTCATCTACATCAAGTTCAATTAGATCAATTGACATTTCACTCTTAATAAGATTATGTAGAAGACAACATGCAGTGATTATTCTCCCTTATGTTCGGATTGGATAAAAAGATGGACTCCTTAATATGGCACAACGCTTTTTAAGTATTCCAAAACATCTCTCAATTACATTTTGTGCAGATGCATGCTTCACGTTAAAGTATTCCTCTCGGTTTTGTGGTGCACCACAAACTCTCCACTCTGAAAGGTAATAACGTGTCCGTCTAAATAGTGCAAGAAAACATTCACTATTTGTGTATTCGGCATCCACAAGATAATAATAACCTAACATGAATAAATGATAATTAATTATTCATGCTATGTCATAAAACTAATTTTTGTAACTACTAGTTTTAACATAGACCATCACAATTTATTCTTACCAGTTGGAACTCTTAACCCAGTTGGTTTACTAAGAGCATCTTTGAGGACTCTATAGTCGAAAGCTGAACCTTCCTAGCCAAGTAATACGAAGACAAACATCATATTTCGATCACAAACACCTAATACATTAGTAGCAAGCTCTCCTTTCCGTGTTCGATATCTAGGCTTGTCAATATCAGACACATGAACCTTTATGAAGGTTCCATATAGTGCTCCCAAACAATTCTATACAGATGATTATAATAAATTTTATAAGTCATATTACATTTATTTGTATAGTAACATAACAAAAATTAAATTGTATAAACATACCTTAAAAAATATTCATCTATCATTAGTAGAGTTAGCAGGCACTGGTTCCGAAGATTTTAATAATTTATCTTGCAAACGCAATACTCCATTCAACGCCGAGTTAAGATACCTACAAATAGTTTCTCCTGAACGTGTAAATCTATTTCCAATAGTTCGGTTCTTTACATGATGAGCAAATACGTGTAAAAATATACACATTTGTTCCTATAGGGTAACCACACTATCTTTTTTAAGATGTGGATCCGGACGTAATAATTCACATAACAAATAAGATTACCATTTTTAGTCTAAAAATCTTAAATGCATCTTCTACATGCTTTATTACAATAGTGTAAGACAATGCATGCAATTGTTGTCATTTTTTGCCCTGTAAACTCCAAACCAACCACAACATAAATTGTCTTCCAACAGCAGCACTTGCAAACACAATACTTTTCTATATATTAAAGATGTTATTTTAAGAATACTCAAAACTAAATAAGAAACAGTAGTTACAACACACAGAACAAAAATAGCAGCCAGCCACAAGCTGCAACAACAAGCAGGCACAAGTAAACAATTAATAGACCAGTTACTGAAATGACATAGCAAAATAAGTGTTTTATCTTTACCACAAACCACATTCATGAAATAAAACAACAAACTAAGAAGAAAAAGACTATAATGAATAATAGGACATCAATACGATGGAGCAACAAAAGCTACCCCTGTAAGCTCGACGTGCAATAGAAATTAAATTCTAAAATAGCATTTCAGACCATAATAATGTGAAGGATAAGGTGAACATACATTTATAAATTAAATGCAAAAGAACTATACTAAACATAGTGATGAGGATATCGAGCCATACAGAGGAGGTGGTCCATATGATTGTTTGAGCTATCCAGGAGGTCCCGTGACACGTAATGAAGCCAAGCAATTCAAGATGGCTTTGGAGCTTTATATTCAACAAGCATTGGATAAAAAAGCTGGCGAAGCTATAGATAAGCCTAGGAAATCTACATTTATTAATTTGCTGAGCTACATTAAAGGGTAGGCGTACATGGGCTTGAAATTATCTTGTAATTTAGCTTATTAATTAAGGGTATATTAGTCTTTTATTTCATATTCCTTTTAGGGTTTATTTCCTAATTTTTAGGGTTTAATATTTAGGAAACCATATTTGGTAAACAATGTTTTTCTTTTTAAAAGGCCGAATTTCAAATTTAGCAAACAATAACATACGATATATTTTAGCAATTATTTTGAGGATTATTATTCTCTTCTCTTTTGTTCTACTAGTTCACGCTAAGGCTTGTCTAAAGAACAAATTTCCAACTTATCAATCAAAGAACGAAGCTTTCATTGTGGCATTTATTGTAAGGCTCTTGTCTTTTCCATAGACAACGGGTCAAGCTTCTATACCAAGGTTCCAATCTTTCGTTGGCTTGTGGGTCGAGGTCAACTTCATAACCATTGTAGAATGATCCATTTCGCTAGGATTTGCATCAGTTGGTATCAGAGCATGGATTCTACATGTTTTATCTATCTTAATTTTGTTCTCCACAAATAAATAAAAAACACCGTAACCATTAGGGTTTGCGGTTTCCTCCTTATTTTTCGTTTTGTTTAATCTTTGTTTCGCTTTTGTTTAATCCGTAACCATTAGAATTCTTAGTTCATTTTCTTTGTTCATTGACCTTTGATCTCTGTTCTTTGATCTTTGATTTTTTTTCTTTGATCTTCATCCTTTGTTTAAAACAAAAAAAGAAGCCAAATTGCAGTAGCATGCGCATGAGATCATGCCTGAACGAGTTTGTGAGCTAGTCCGAAAAAAAAATTTCTTAAAACTTTTCTTTAGATTATAATTTGTTGGTCTTAAACGTGCTCTTTTGAACTAACTAGCCCTAGTAAAATATATATATATACGAAAACGCTATAAACCCCGAAGTCAGGGTTTATAGCGTCCCCGACGGTCAATTTAATTTGAGAAGTCAAAATCGGGCATTTGCCTTTTGTCACGTGCCTTGCACGTGGGTCACCAAACCAGCCCCCTTCTTCCCCCTCCGCATTTAGCCCGACCCCTCTGAATATTTTTTGCCTGATTTTCTTCCCATTTGCCTCTCCCCTGCCTCCCAGAACCAAACAATCGGCGCTGCTGCCGCTGCTTCTCCCCTGCTTCTCCTCTGCCTCCCCTAGAAACCACGAAGTTCCACTTACACACAGCCCCTTACAATCAGCCCCGAAGTCGAAAAAAATTTGATGTGCTCTAGCTCCCTTCTTCCCCGAATTGCCGTGTGCACTAGCTCCCTTTTTCCCCGAATTTGCAGTGTGCCCTAGCTCCCTCCGTCCTCGAAGATCGAGCCCCCCCGGCTGACTCCTCCAGGCCCTCAGGTTGACTCCTCCAGCCCCCCCGCGATCCAGCCTTAGCTCCCTCCGTCCCCGAGTCTCGAGCCCCTCTACAATCCAGGCCCCCAGTATTTCACGTGGTCGGGTCTCGAGTCCCCCCGAGCCCCCCGGTATGAATACGTGGCCGAGTCTGGAGCCCCCCCGCCTCCTTCCCTAGTGCCTCCTCGNAATTAACACCTAAATTTTTTATAAAATTTAAATGTATCTTGTTTAATATAATTAAACTATTTTAATATAAGTTAAATATAAATTAAACTTACTAATTAACACCTAAATTATTTATAAAATTTAAATTAAACTATTTTAATATAAGTACCATTAATTTAATCAACAAAACCCTAATTAAACTATAAACTTACTAATCAACAAAACCCTAACTAATAAATTTACCATTAATTTAATTTGAATATTGAAAACACTTTAAATTTAAATTGGACATACTTGATATAATATAGTAAAAGAGAAAAAATTAATTAAACACAATCAACATTATATTTTATTTTTAATCCATATTCCATTACAATCGTTATGAACACATACTTTTTCACAGTCCTCAGCATCAAGAGTGATCTCATCATTCGGTATTTGCATAGCAAATGGAGTGTGAATCAAATCAATGTCTCCAAATGTATCCCCTTCAGAAGATTTGGTGTGTGTGTAATGAGGAGTGCTTAATACCACCGACCATTGTGAATCAGAAGGATCCTCCACATAAAATACTTGTGTTGCTTGCGAAGCCATAATAAATGGATCAGATTTGTGACCAAGATTGTTGAAGTTGACACATGTAAATTCATAATCATCTGTCTTAACACCATGATTGATGTCAGCTCAATCACATTTGAACACCGGAATTCGAAATTTAATGTAATCCACATCCCATATTTGGACCACTAATCCATAAAATGACAAATTGGTGAATTTTGGATTGTCGTCTTTCGCACTTGAATACTGCATCGATCCAGCAACCAAGCTTTCGCCACTGTTCTGTGTAACACGCTTGTTGTCTCTTTCAACTGTATGGTATCAGATTCTATTAATGTCGTAGCCCGAATAGCTCATTACTTCAAAACATGGTCTCAGTGCAATTCATCTCAATGTATGTGACACACAATTATCTGGTTCACTCAATTCTTTCTGAATCTGCAAAAACATCACACGCACTATTAGTAAATGCAATGTTACTTCATCTCGAAACCGTTAAAATTAATTAATGTTAAACTTACTTCATCTCGGAACCAATAAATGAAAGTGCGATTTTGCTCGTTTTGAAACCATGTTGCTTTTCTTGTTTTGTTACGAATATCACACTTCAAACTCTCCATATGTTTCCTAAAGACAACAAAAGTTAATGACTATAGTAAACAAATATTCATTATAATATTCAACAACTTATATAGAGCATTAAACTTACTTGAAGTAAGGTTGTACTTCGGGTGTATTTGAAAGTATGTACAAATGTACTTGCTCCCATAGGTCACGAGTAATACCCAATAAATTACCACAATTCAAAGGATCACCAGTATCATCTTTCAAGCATTGTACTTCATGGTGGCTAGGTAGGTTCCCGATTGCATTTACGCCTTTTTGATACTCACTACAAAATTCGATTGCTTCCTCAGCAATGTAGTTCTCTGCAATGCAGCCTTCAGGGCGGTAATGATTGCGAACATACCCCTTCAACACTTTCATGTACCTCTCAAAAATATACATCCACCGAAAGAAAACTGGTCCACACAATCGCACTTCTTTAACCAAATGAACAGTTAGATGAACCATTATATCAAAGAAAGACAGAGGAAAATACTTTTCAAGTAAACAAAATGTCTTAATAAGATCTGTCTGAATAATGTCCAAATTTGAAACATCAATCTCTTTTTTGCATATAGCGTTGAAGAAAAAACAAAATCTCATTCTTACATGTCGGACATTTGTTGGGAGGACTGATCATAGTGCAACAAGCATTAGTTGTTGCATCAAGGTATGTAAATCATGAAATTTCATGCCTTTCAACTTCAAATCATTCATCGACACAATATTCCGAAAATTTTAAGAGTAGCCATCGGGAACCTTTAAATTTGCCAAACACTTGCAAAAAGTTCACTTATCTTCCTTGGATAATGTGTAACATGCAGGTGGTAGATATGTCATTCTCTCTTCAACAACAGGAGCCAAATTACTTCTTATTTCTGTCTTGGTCCAATAATACTTGAATACTTATAGGAATAATACTTATACAATAAAATATTTTTATTTTAATAAAATAAAAATTGTAATTAAAAATATATTTTTAATGACAAATTTAAAAATATTTTTATTAAAATAAATTATCAATAATAAAAATTTTAAATTTGTTATTAGTGACAATTTTAATTTTAATTTTTTTCATATAAAAAATTACCTTTTTAAAAATTAAAAAAAAAATAATAATATGAACTAAGAAATGGGTTTTGGGAAAATAACATTTTAATTAACATAGGCTTGGTCCAGGTACTGCTTTCGAGGATGTAATTGTGAGCTTAAGGACTCGAACTCTAACTAAGACGACAGGGTTTTTAAGCCCCATCAGCACATGGATTGAAGACTCAGTCAAACTAGGAGAACTAGCAATAAATGGATGCTGATTTGGCTTGTTAACGCATGTAGGTCACTTAGAGTTGCAGGGGCATGTCAACCTCTACTTGTCCAACTTTTTTATTCATAAAAAAAAATAAAGATATTCTACAAATACCTTTTCTTTGGCTTAGACACAGAAAAATGTCTTTCCATCGAAAAAATAAAATAAAATTTCTTATCCCATCCACAATTTTTATTACCCATCATTTTTCCAAAATGCCATTACCCAACATTAATATATCATCATCCTTCTAACCAAACAAATACTGATTATTGGATAAAATTAGCTTCCATGGTAATCTACTGATGTGGGTTTTCCATCTGATTTGTCTCACCAGGTACTTGTTTTACCTTGTTTTGTCTCCGCTTTAATCCTTGGAATGTATTTTTCAATGGACTGCATTAAAGGGAAGGTTATCTCTTTACAAGAATCGCTACGGGGGCTGAGTTTTCAGGCTAGTGAAGAAGGAAATGAAAGATCGGAAGAAGTACTGCTGGGGAAAATAATTACCTCCAGAAGCTTCAGAAGGTTCACAGTTACAGAAATAGTTGCAACAACATGGAATCTGCAAGTTAGGGTTCGAATCGAAAAATTGGAGGAGAATTTTTACAAATTCAAATTCGGGTGTAAGGAACATAGAGATAAAATTTTCAGAGGCCGCCCTTGGTCTCTAAATGGCGCACATCTGGTACTAAAGGAATGGCCTAGAGATAAAGCAATCAGTGGGATTTCCTTTAAGGAGTCCACTTTTTACATTCAAATTCATGGTCTCCCTCCAGCTTTCCTTCATGAAAAAACAGCTAGAATGGTGGGAAATAAAATAGGGACTATACATCCTTCGTCGATCAACCGAAAATGTATTATTGCTCAAAGATATCTAAGGTTTCGAGTGGAAATCAAGGTGGAAGATCCTCTCCCAGCCGGTTTCTTTATGGACAGAGCAGATGGAAATGATATATGGATTCAATTCAAAATTGAAAAACTGGCCGACTTCTGTTATAAGTGTGGAATGCTTAATCATGTTACTGGGAAATGTGGTTTTGAGGAACCAGCTATCATTACTTCTCCAAATGGAATTTCTGCAAAGATTTTTGGCCCATGGTTGAGGTCGGAAGTTCAAGGCAGCATTATGTTCATTAATCTGCTAGAGAAGAAAACCAGGAAACAACTAGAATGAGATGAAAGGGTCCTCTCGCTGGAAACGCAACAGGATTCGAGGTCCGGAAGTCAGAAGCAATGGCTTGTCAATAGGGTCAGCAATCAGAAGGAGGAGACTATAGAGAAGGAAGTACAAAATGTAGTGGAAATGAGTAAGGAGTTGTCAGCCCTCAAGGTTACTCTAGAAAGGCTAGAAATGGGAAACCAAAAAGATTTTCAAGATCTGATGGTGAGTAAATTAAGGGAGCTAGATTGTGACTTGGGGAAGCTGACTGATTGGGCGACCCACACGCTACAAGCTTTAGCATTCAAAAAAGATAAAATTAGGAGGTCATTAGAAGGAGTGGACCCATACTTTCTAACCTATATTGGACTTGGGGCAAGCCCTTTTACTAGGCCCAGAGGAAACAAATTGTCAATAACCGGAGCCTCATATTCTAACAGGAAACGGGCTGCAATAAAATGTCTTGAAGGAAATAAAAAAAGATTAATGCTGTTAGATGAGGATGAAGCCCAAGAGGAAGTGGTAGATGAACTTACTGGTGAGCTGGCGGGATTAAGTACAACTGAAATTGGTGAGCAAGTGGACACAGAAAACAGAGAACAACTGATTATTACTCCAGTCAATATTCGAGAGAATGCTGAAGATGGAAGAGCTGAAAACCGGCAACCTTGGTCTTGGAAAAGAGAGGCAAGGCGTAGGGCACAGAGTGGTGAAGAAGGACAAGACAGAGACGAAGGTGAAAGCTCAAATAACCAAGGTCAGTCTTCTAGAAGGGTCTTGGATTTTCATTAAGCCGGGGAGGCAGGCTTTTTCATGCCCCCATTGCAGACATGAAAATTCTTTCATGGAACTGCAGAGGTCTTGGGAAAGGGGAAGTTGTAAGGTATCTCACTGGTTTAGTTAAGAAATACACACCTCAATGTGTTTTTTTAATGGAAACAAAAGGAAAATTAAAAAATATGAAAAAGATTTGTAGGAAGTTGGGTTTTGAAAATTATGAAATTGTTGAGGCTGTTGGTCAAGCAGGAGGTTTATTGCTTATGTGGACTGATGAAGTTAGTTTGGGTGATGGATGGAATTCGGGGAGAGTTACTAACAGAGAGGTGGTTGATAAATCAGGGAAGAGGATTTGGAGTCTTTTTGCTTGCTATGGGACACCTTATAACAGTGAGAAGCAAGATTTTTGGGAAAAACTTTCGGAAGTTATTACTGAACAACAACTTCCCTGGCTGCTTTTTGGTGATCTCAATGAAATTACTAATGAAGGGGAGAAATTCGGGGGAAGGTGCTTCTGGAAAAAGAAGCGTTTCCTGGGAAAATTCCTATTGGAGACTGGACGTATTGATATGGGCTTTAGTGGAAGGAAATATACTTGGGAGAATGGCCAATTCGGCCGAGCTATGATAAAGGAAAGACTGGATAGAGCTGTGGCTGATGAGA